>DWNE01001640.1:0-21255 GCA_018249875.1 Cecropterus toxeus | reverse complement strand
TGCATTTGGTAAAAAAATGTTATTTTGATATTACAAACAGACACTTCAATTTTATTTATATGTATAGAGTATAGATGAACTTACACAATTGAGATAAAGTTTTATTTCTCGCATTTAAAGTATGATTTGATTAATATTTCTGTTAACCGTTAAATTCATCATGAGTAGTTACAGTATTTTAATCGACTCTATTTAAGATTTCTATTTAATTTAAAAATACTTCGTGTATCATATACAGTTTAGGATAAATCAGTTACCAAATGACCTGCATATTAATTACCATTTGTTACATAAAAATCATTTACCAATTACTCAAAGACAGTTAGAACTTAAATTAACCAGATCGATCCAGTTAGAACTGGTTTGAACTGGTTCCAGGCAAGCCGGTGCAGTGAATGGACGCCGCAGGCAAGTTTAGAGCAACTCTGGGCACCGGACGCGCCGCCATTGTTATTTAAACGAGATCCAGCTGCTCGTTGGCATCGCTTGACGCGAAAACTGCGCCGATTGATTGTTTGCTCGGGATTTTTTCAAGAATTTTATTCGGTGTAAGGAAAACTTACGGCATTAACGAAACTTATGTTAGAGGGCAAATAGATTTTTAGCCTTTTAATTAATTTATGAATACGTGAAATAAAGTTATGCATATTTTTAAATAGTTACACATCGAGAGCAGTGATAGCCTAATAGTAGAAACTCGGCCTCTCAATCGAGGGTCCAGGTATGCACTACTGATTTTTTTTAAAGTACTAGTTTTTATAGAAGAGTGAGAAAGCGTGTGCGTGTTTTATTGTCAACAAAAAGCTATTTAACATGACCTAAAATACTGAATTAAGAGAAAATAATTAATTAATCAGTAACACAAAGCTACCATTTAAACAAACGCTACCTATTTAGTAGATTGCAAACTTGCACCACTATAACGTGATATTGATCAAAGGCAGTCACATGCAACCGACAATAACGCACCGGTCATTTTGTGTGAATCAGCCGTGATTCGATGTATAGGAGGAAACAATTGTGTCCAGGACAATTGAGCTGCAACACGGTCATGCTAGGAAGGTTTCCTCGTTATATTTTGCTTGCGGTAAGGTATGGCTTTTTGACGTGATAATGTCGTACGAATCGATGAATGCCGTCTGCATAGCTTTTTACCCGAGTGCGTCAGAAACAAGGTAATGTTTTTTGAGCGTATGTATATTTTGTTTTGTTTTTTTTTCTGTTTTTTTTTTTTTTATATATATATATATATGTGTCCAATTCCTTGGTACGCGCTACAGCGCAAGTAAAAAGATACTTTTAAGCAGTCGGGATTTTTGTTTTAATGTTCACAACGATGTTACACTAGTTTGGGAGTCATAAGATGATAATTCAAACAACTGGTATTGTTAGTCATCGGCTACGTACCGTTGTTACAAACTTTTCACGTAATTTATATTGTTGAACATAATCTTTTTTTTTCTTGTAAATTCTGATAAATTGACTACTTTAGGGCTGCAAGCCATTTCTGTTGGTGCAAGCAATTTCTGTGTGATTAGAAAACTTTTCAGACAAGTAAATAAAATTCCATTTCTATACTCATAAGCTTTTTACATATAGTTACGTTTTGTATGGTAAAAATATTCGAAACTTAAATATCGTTACGTATTAACTAATTGTCAAAAAATACGTACACTGACGTCTTACTGAGCGACAACATTAAATTAAGAGCTATTCATGTGGAACAACTACATGACTTTTTGGCATTAATCGTTACAACGTTAACAGGTACAAAGTTGTTAATCAGTGAAATCATATAAATGGCAGGAATTCAATTCGATAATAACGGGTAAATATTTTAGCTACAAGCACATAAAATATAAAATGACTAACATAAAGTATCTACAGTTATCTTCATCTACTTTACATAAACCACATGAATATCGAATAAATAGTAGCGCAAAGCGAGCGCACTAGCAGTATTGGCACCATAGGGGGGCTGTTAAAGGAGAAGAGGTAGTATTATCAGAAAAATGTATTGGTAAATAAACATTTGAAGCTAAGACACGCGTCTTAGCGTGCTACGGTATCCCTCGCCTGTTGTACGAGGCCACTAAAAAGGGGCTTCCGGGGTAATAGTCGGCAAGAATGAGAGCTAAGCAAGAAGGACCACGGTATGGGCGGTGAGCAAACCGTCGTAAAGAACTAACGGTGCGGTGGGACCAGCCGCTCACCTGAGTGGAGCTTGATGGGATAACGCGCTTAGAGGACCCCGGCTTCGTTCCTTTGGAGATCCCGGAGTCCTCTTCGCAGCATCGAGGACGCCCCCGGAATGGTTTTCGTGCGGTAAAAATCCCACATAACACGACGTTGCTTCTACGAAGTACATTTACATACAGGTACATTTAACCTACCTAAAGAAATTATTGTATTGATATATATATATACATAGATCTATGTTTGATCAATGTTTGAATAGTAAAATTTGTTGAATAAAAGAGTCCTGTACTGTAGCCTCTGGACGTAAGACGTATTTTTATGCCCAATCTCTCATACTTTTTACACGTGCGTAGCTAGTGAATATTATAATACTCAATAATACGTACCAATGCGGACTTTTCCATTATATATCTATTAGTACGGTATCATTACTCGCGTACATTGCGTATTAAATTACGATATAATGGACATATGTGTGCAGTTAATACAAATTGATACTAGCTAATCAGTACCGCATGGCCTCCATATGCAGCTTAATTGCGTGATGGTGCATATTTATGTAAATTAATCTAATGTAATCCTACTACATGTACTATTGATATACAAACATTAATTAATACATAAATGATTATGTTTAACTAATATATAAAATATGTGCTGCGTATCGAATGGTTATGGATGTTTAATTAAAATCTCTGCATTTTTTGAACTATGTTTAATTAAAGTGCTACAGTTTCCATTAAAGCTTATTAGGGTGTAATCACCATAGTTGCAAGGTACATTGCTCGGGGTGGTACCACCACCATACCTTCTAAAGAATCAATTAATTAATTAGATGATTTGTGTAGCGGTGTAGTCACCATACCCGTTTTACACGCAGTGGATTTCAGGTTCGATCCCCGGTCAGACAGACATCTGGAAGATGAATTAAGATTTTGTTCCGGATCTGGTTTGTGTGTTCATCTTGATGTATCCATGGTACCTATGACACAGGAGAAAATCCTAGTGCGGGGCAATGTGTGTAGAAGGTGTTTTATCTTTTAATTCTAGTGCTTCAGTGCAAGGGTGTGGTTGCTGGATCACTTTAATATGATGCGAGCAGCTTAGCCTTCGTGATTAGCGTATTTATGATTTACTTCAGATAGAATCCTACTTTATATGAATTTGCTAACAGATGTCTATAGACGGTAGGGACTACTTACCAAATACCAAATTTTTCGTTGTTCATATTTGTCGAAACTTCAAAATTCTCATTAATGAACCTTCTTTGTATATAATCTAGCGGAATATGTAACGTATTGAATACTACGAAAAAATTATGTATTTATTGTTGTAGCGGTAATAGGAATACATTATCTGTGAAGATTTCAACTGCTTAGCTATCGCAGATCATAGGATACAGTCAGGTGACAGACAGGCAGATAGAAAAACAGCGGAGTCTTAGCAATAGGCTTCGGCTTTTACCCTCTAGATACGGAATCCTAAAAAGTTTAACCGCAATATTTTCTTGTAAAAATGTTCATTCAAAAAGAATTCTAATGTTTAATCCGATTCTATATATTTTTTAGTTCAAATGTTATGTATTTTTGTACATATGGATATGTACAAAGATACATGTTATGTAATATCCAAAGCTTATTCTACTGTCTGTCGAGCTGTCGACCTGTCTACTGTCGAGCTTATTCAAATGTCTGAGCGTATTCTCTGTTTACCATTCCATACTCGGCCAGCGTGTTGGACTATGGGTTAACTCTCAACTTGAAGATGTCCATGTCCAACAGTGGGATAATATATATTTTTTATCATATTGAAGTTGCTCACGAACAACTGTAAGCAAAGCTGCTTACAGTACAAATAAAACAAGAGTTCTATCCAAAGTCGATCACAGATGCGTTGTTACTCCCGAATAAGATGAGCCGAATAAGATGATGACCTCAAATATAAATGAGCAACTACACCCTTAATCCGCAACGCAAGGGCTGCTTTACTCTAGAAATGGGTGTGAAGGTTCTATCACCTGGTATAACTAAGAGGCTCATGTAAGGGTGGCGTTTAAGGGATTAGGACCCCCAACCATAGGCGAAAAAGATTACCATAGGCGAAGAAACGGCAATTTATTATCGGAAAATTTTGATTTTATTTATTCCGTACTTAACACGGGATGAAAAAAAGTCAAGACTTATCGATGTGTTTTCTTTATCATCACTGTATGGTGCCACCTTCACCTATCTGATCGACTACCACTCTGAGATTACTGATATCATTGAACATTGAAATGAAGCTAAGAATAAGTTCCTGAAAACAATATCCACTTAAACAAATAATGAGAGTTTCGAAGTAATCGTACTTTTAATACTTCGTTACACAAAAGTTTCCGTTATACCCAATAGAGAACTCGGAATTATTCTAGATGAAAGAAAACAAAGAAGCAATCCGAAATATCCATCCACTTAATACAGCAACATCAGCGCTTAATATAACAAAGGAGATCACCGAATATTTCGCTAACAAATTGACCAATAAAAGAAAAAGTTGTGAAGCCTTGATTTCCTCGGAGCTCCAACTTGTTCAAACTTCCAATTGTAGTCGGATTGTTTTTTAAAGTATTTCTGCGGACGCGGAGGGGTCGGCGAGGGGCCCGAGAGGGTCGGGAGGGGTCGTCCTCGCTCAGCAGAAGATGTCTCGCTGCAGATGGAGCGGTTTCATTTGTTAATCTCGCTCTGAACCCGCGCGGAGACGCCTAATCCCCCGTGACGAACGAGGCCATATTTATTTTATTCCTCCCTGAAATTCATCCAGCGAATTCGGTTTCGGGGCTAAGTTTTAAATAGAATTTGAAAAGTTTAAACAAGTTACGAGTTACAACAACCGGCCTAACCGGCCTAACTGCCGACGCGGTTGCCATTATTCTGCCGATACGAGAGATATTGAATTATATTCGCGGGAGTAATAGAATTACGAGGGGCGTGACGCCCGCGTAAATAAACCCATGGCGGTTATTAAATACGCCCCGGCGCCTTTCGTCCGGAACTTGTTTGCACCCAAGATGCTCAGTGTAAAAGAAATTTAGTCTTTCTTTTTTAATTGACATTTTGTTCCTCAGTAGGCGATACAGATGTGGGATTTATCTCCTTAACAAATCTCCTCGACATTAACATACGTCCCGCAAAGCGACAACCACAAAAGGAAAGCTCGTCTCGGTGCGTTCTGGGATAAATGGAATCCGCAAATCCTTACAATATCCAATAGCGTAAAAGAAATGCGCGAAATTAAATTCCGAAGCGTAGCCATTTGTAAAAGGAACCGGTGGGGAACCGCAGAGCGGCGGGATTAGCGCCTGCCGCGCGCTCTCAGGTGTTCGACTCCCGGCGAGGCAACTCTGCGCTAGCGGATCTTTACAGCTGACGGGGGCGTCGTTTATATCGCAAACTTTTATGAATAAAGCCACGAAACGAGCGATGCCAACGGAAATCTCGGAGTATTTATTATTACGATCTTCCGAAGTGTGATAGTGTGAAGATACGTTTGGAGCGTTCGTGAAAAGCTACGAGACAAAATCGTAAATTCCGAAGCAGCCGACCTATCAACTTTTGAAAAGGTCACGTTGACTGAGGACGAACGGATCTCCCGTGCAGCGATGACACGGCCGCCTTCCGCGGCCGATAATGTATGGAAGCGGAACACGTCCGGAACTCGGCGGGCGCGAGGTTCGGGTCGGCGAGGGCTCGCTCTCGCTGGAAAATTGAATTTCAATGTCACAACAGTGCAGATGTAAAAATGATCGGAGGCTCGGGGACGATCGTTGGGGGAGTGCGCGCGCAGGGGGAGAGGGCGGCTGCGCGCGCCGCGGGGAGCGGCGGCGGCGGCAGTGTCCCGGGCCGCCCGCGCCGAGCGCACGTGTGGCGCGTCTCTCCTCTCCCGATCGCGCGTGTTCGTGCTGTGCCGCAGTGAGTGCTCTATGTGGAAAGACGCGGGCGCGCGCGGCTCCACGCCCGCGCGACTCTCCCGCGATCACTGACGAACGGCCCCGCCGCTCGCTCTGAAAGTTTTCTTGTTTTGAAGTTTGGCAACGGCGCCACCGTGAACCGCCAGACGGACCTGAGAACTCGGAAAGTGAGGCGATGACGACCGGGCCTCGCTGAAGCTCGTGTCGATTCCAGCAAAGTAAGTCCAGTTACGTAAGGTCACTTTCGACGGTGACGGTGAGGGTAGCTCGACAACCGATAGCGGACCCGGCGGCCGCGTTTTATCTCCCGATCTTGCGACCGAAGCCGGCTCGACCGCCAAAGCCTCGCAAAAAGATAACATCGGGCTTTCTCCTGAACTTCTAACTCCTTTTAAGCGTGGGTCGAGAAAGGTGACTTCTTACGGAAAGTTTCGGGAGGTTTTCGGGCGGCTTCCTTATCGTCCTAATTGGTATTAAAATATTCATAAGTAATTCAATGACCCGAACCGCGCGGTGGTCAACGATTTGCATACGCCGGCAGCGGAGGCCGCAGTGGTCGCATTAATTAAGTTAAGATACCTGACGAGAGCGTGTCAAGTGTTGGCGCCGGAGACCGCGTAAAACTTTATGAGCGGTTTAAAGTGAGCATTAGCCGAGTGCGCTCGGATAACACCAGCCGCTGAATAAAACATTCAATCCGCGAGAGAACGTACTCTATTTGATTAGCGTCGTAATCGTTTGCACGGTTTCTCGGCAGATAACAAGATCAGCGTAAGCCCGGTACGTCTCGAGTGCGTAAATAGTTAAGAGCGGTATCTTCAAGAGTTACAAAGTTTGTGAGGTGCACGCAAGGAATCTTTGAATGAAAGTTGGAAAGCTCGAGGAAAATTTCATTTACGTTTAAAAACTTCTGAAAGCGCGCTAACGTAAAAGGGGACAAACAAGAAGTAAAGTGATAAGAAGTTACTGTTATAAAGAGGCAGTTGTATGAGACGAATTTAATCCGCTGGAGTAAAAAAATCTCGAAATAGCTCGAATCTTAGCTCGAGAACTTTTACTTGTAGCCTTTCCTGGTTGTAGTGGCCATTCATGGGGTATTTGAGGCGACGACGACAGAATCGCTTTACGGAGGGTTGAATGGGATTAGCCCTTTCGAGGGGCCGCGATAAACTAATATGCGGACTCGAATTGGCTCCGAATAACCCCATTTAGTGCGTGCCCCGGACCGCTTCCTGGAACGTGAAATAGGCGGCCCTTATCAATTGAGAGATGACTTAACATTAGTCTTGAAAGACCAAAAAATTCAGCGGTTATGTCTAACATCAACTCTTTGGCGGTTTCTGTCTTTGAAATAAATGTAGATTTTTCTGTAGAAGAAATAATTTTTCGTTTATTTACTTTTTCATTTATTTTTCCATTGACAAAATTGCAAAACATTTTCAATACCTAAAATAATCTACACAAATGATCCGTTTATTGAGAATTGGAATTTATCCATAAAATTTGAAACGATGTTAAGACTTTAATATTAATTAAAGTCTTAACATCGTGGAAGTTCTTAGGCAGAGACTTAATTGTATGAATAAAAAAAATAAATAACCAGGTAACTACAGATACCTTAGACATAGAGTATATATTTAAATGTCTACACAATATAACAAAAATAACTTTCTCTTCAAGCGTTTTATAAATTCTGAAATCAAATATCATACCAATAAGATGTTGCCAATTAAGATAATGATGGGAAGCAAATTATTTCATTATTGTCTTTATTAATATTTTCCTTATTTATAACTTTGTAAGGTATTTATTACATCTTAACACAGCTGCGCATTTTACATTATTATTCGTATCTCCGAGCTTTATCAAAAGGATCAATACATTACATTGTACTTTAAGTACCGTAGCTGTAAAATTTATAAGTAGGTATGACTTCACACAGAATATTTTAGAGACAGAAATAAGAGGATCTTAATTTAAGAGACACTTATTTAGATATTATATTACAAACATTGTCAACGATTTATTGAGGAATATTCCAATTGAATTCAGCTCATTCTTTGATTTGAAAAATGAAAATAAAAAAAAATAGGATGTCGGATAATGAGCTTGCAGTTCATGTGATAGTAAGTCAACATCTATAGATTACTGTAAATAGGTTTAAGTCTAAGGTTTAGAACTGATGACTAAGTTTGAACGTCTTGTATTATTCCTAACTTACGGCATCCTTCCGACTACATACAGCAACGCCTAACATTGTTGTTGTGAGGTCGAAATACGACGATGGTTTCTTTGGAGTGCGACAACAAAGGGTTCTTGTACACCCTTACACTAACTTTGTGAACCACTTCTTATGACGTTCATATTATAATTATTTGTCTTTTATAAGGCGCTTTTGAAAGGCAGGCGTATGCTCGTAGCATTTATTATCAGTGTTCATCCACAAGGTGATACCTACCAAGATAGCATGATTAATAAGTTTTGATTTTTTCTTCTCAAAAAGATTACAAATCGTTTATTCACGTGAAATGTAACAAAATATTTTGGTGAGCCCTAGAGAGGGTAGGCTCAGTAGGAATACTGATATATCATTTAGGAACATTATGATATCAGAACATCAACGCTATTTACATTATCACATGCATTTTATCCAGTATCTTCAATTTACATACACAAACGAATCCGTCAATTATTATTACAGGAAATTGTGTTCCGTTTTGATAAAAAATAACTGAAAATGTTGATAACATAGCCATAATTATCTATGAATAGCCTGAGAGAATAAATAATAATATAAAATTATTTCACTAAATTAATAACAAGTTTTTTTACGTGTTGGTTATTACATTTTCGGTTGGTGGTTACATCTCTCGCAGATGGATGGACCTAATTTTCAATCGTGATCTGTTATTAACATTTGCACCCGTGATTGTTATAGTTATGTGCGTATTAGTAAATTATTATTGAGCAGTGATAGCCTAATGGTTGAAACTTGGCCTCTGAATTGAGAGTCCGAGGTTCGAATCCCAGGCACGCATCAATGATTCTTCTAAAATTATGTGCGTATTAGAATTAATTATCACTGCTTTACGGCGAAGGAAAACATCGTAAGGAAATCTGCACATCTGAGAGTTCTCTAAAAAAAGAGTTATTAAAGGTGTGTCAAGTCTTACAATTCGCACTTGGCACGGTGGACTATGGCCTAAAACTCTCTCATTCTGAGAAGACCCATGCCCAGTAGTAGGACGATAATGGGTTGACGATGAGGAAATAATTATCACATGCTTAATCGTCGAAAGAAAACATCACGAGAAAACCTATGGAAACTAAGAGTTCCATAACATCGTTAAATCATGTGAAGTCTAAACTCCGCACTTACCCAGCGACTTTTATGACCTAACCGCTCGGCCACAAAACATTCGCTTGACGCTGCAAGCGGCAGCGTAAAGCGAATACCGTACTATAAATCCATGGCAATAAGATAGTAGTAATGTTTGATACTTGTATAAGCTAACATGTCATAGCAGTATTCTCTTAGTTCAACAAGTACATCTAATACTCACTAAGTTACATGCCTCGCGTGTCAATGAGTTTCCAGAGACACTTGTAACTTAACATAAAACAGCTTAGGGAGAAACCTATGTTGAGATGCTATTAAATTTTAGTTAGTAAATAATTAGTGTTTAGGTAGCACTTTTGCCGGCTTTCTTATGCTTGAGGCGACCCCTTCAGATAGAAACCCTGCTTTATATGAAGTTGCTTACGTTGGCCTATGTTGGCCATTGCGGTGCGGATTGGTAAACTTGTCACCTTTAGAATTTTTTTTATTTTTTATTACTCACAAGGTGGTAGAACCAATGTAGTTCGATCGGGGAAGTACCACCGCAACACCTATTTCTAGCGTGAAGCAGTTTGGTGGAAGGGTGTGGTTGCCGGCTTACCTTTATATGAGGCGAACATCTTAGTCCTCGGTAGTAGCAACGCATCTGTGGTCAACTTCATATAAAACCCCTGTTTATATATGAAGTTGCTTACAAGTGTCCATGGGTGGCAGTAACCACTTACCATCAGGTGGGCTGCTTGCTCGTTTGATGCTTCATATTTATAAAAAAAGTGTCTAGGTTTTCTTACCATCTATTCAAAATTTAGTATAATCACTGATGTATCGGTTAAGATTCCCGTATTCCCGACTAAGAGCCTGATTTTCAACCATTAGGCTATCACTGGTCTTCAATTTTATTAAAAGAATTCCGTCGTACACGGTATTTATATTCTGTAAACGACTGAAATTCGTCAACATATCAACAATGACAACGTTAAATAACAGACATTATCGCCCTTATAGTCACTCCATAACCCGTGTTTATTCTATAAATCGTTGAAGAAAGTACTCATATATTACGTTACTCATATATTACGTGCTGCGTTATGTCGCTCCCAGATTATATAATTGGCTAAGTGTGAGTCGAACTCGTACAAAAATGGTTAACATTTATTTTTTATTTTTTGATGTGACACGTCTATTGACGCATATAAAAATCAGTGTGTTGGTGTGGCGATGCAATTAATTATTTTTGTGCCATCTGTTATAAATTGTCGGAACTGTTGAGTGTCGAACAAAACTAAGCGGGCCGCGGTGTTAGTTCGACTCAGTGGGGGTACTGTTCATAGATGGCGTTATATTCATTATGTTCTATATATTTATTTCCTATCGCAAACTTGTCATATATGTATATTACTTAAGGCTTAATTCTATCGCTTTCTTTTATTTGTACGTTCTTCTTAATTTTGGTTTTTAATGGAATAGCGTTCATGGTTATGGTTCAAGGGATAATGCAAGGTGGTAAAACCTATAGAGTGAGACTAAGGACGTGCTGTTGTCATATCTATTTGTAAAGTTCATCAGTTCCAGAACTTCTTTTGAATGATATGGGTGCCTACTGGCCAAATAATGAGACGATCATGTTAGTCCTGGAGAGTTGCACAAATTCTGCTAATTTGCAAAAGAAGCATGGATTATGCATTCATGCTTCTTTTGCAAATTATAATAATGTAATTGTGACAATCACGTTCTGTATGAAGCATAATCTCTGATAAGTTGTTTCGTTATTGTACGTTATGACAAATATTCTTAAAAAAATGAATAAAAAAAAATTACCCAGAATAAACCGCATTTAACGATAACTAATTTTAATTAATCAAAATTTAAACTTAAGTCCAAACCTGCCAAATTTCATTTCCTATGATTTTTTCTATATTTAGGAGAACTCACGTAGAGCATACTCTTTTAAAAATATGCAAATCGGTTCTTAAAACGGAGTAATTGAGTAACAAACAACTACCTTTTTTAATCGGTTAAAAATCTCTCTGTAAGTTATATATAATTCAATGTTACATAAAAATACGATTACATCTACGGAATTACTTAAACAATTGCTTAAATCCAACGCGTAGCGTTCCCTTTTTAGTTCCAGTCTAGTCCAAAACAAGCGACATAACTTTTCCGGGCTGCCGTTGCGAATCGCGTCGTAAAGCGATGGGACAGTATGAGGCTTATCGGCACCCTCGGGAGTGATCTGCGATCGGGCGCTGCGTAAGAGAATACGTTATGGTCTCCTTGTGAAGACAGACAAATAATTTACTGACAGACCGTTTCAGTAAATGATTTTCTTGAGGAATTCTAGGGTTTGGAAATGGAAAACATTCGTTTATATGAATATAATTTAGTGGTGGCTCTTCAATTACATGTGGAACTCTTGTCCGAGTTATATTTTAGCCGTTGAACTATGATATTTCAAGTTGATAAAATTTGACGACGATAATTTAGAAAATTCTGCTTTACAGCATGTGATCTTCTTATGATGAATTTAAAAGCGCATCTACACTTATTGACAATAACGGGAACCACAGAAAATGAATTCAATAATAACTTATAATTCATTTAATAATAATGTTAATGATGATAAATTACTGTAACATTTCAATTTATTTCAACTATATACCAATTAATATTTTACACGCAGTAATTTTATCTCAATTGAATTGCGGGCCATTGATTTCGAAACAATATAATTTGTAAATGTACAAAGAAATGGTTTAATGATTTACTGATACTGTTCCAAGGATTCAGTCTCAGCCTAGTGATGGGTGGATTCAGATGTTGATATAAAATGATTTTTAAATCAGTAACGCTTACTAGATTAGCTCTTTGTGATTCTAAAAAGTTATCTACAAAGTGAGAAAGATTTAGGCCGTAGTGCTTGTTAAAGTGAAAATTGGTAGATTTCACGAATAAATCTCACAGGTACGTACATTTGCTCATAATTTTTCTCTTCAGCAAGTGATCATTAATGATAATGTTTTTTAATATGCAAACAAGCATGCAGTCCACCTGATGGTAAGTCTCCACTGCAGCCCATGGACGTATACTTCCATCGACGGTAATCAAACCCAGATAAGTTAACAGATACAGATACCTATGGTTAACCATATATGCGTTGCTACCCCTGTGGTCTAAGTTCTAATGCCTCAGATTTGTATATTTCCTTCACCAAAGCCTTCAAACCAGAACACAGCAATGCATAACACTGCTGCTATTCGTTATTTCGGAGTAGAACCACAGGTGATGGTATAATATATCTAATGTGTAATGTATGAATGATGTTATAACACGCTTTCTACACTCATAGCCCCACACTAGGATTTTCTCCTGTGTCGTGGGTGCCATGGATACGAATACACAAACATCCAGACCCAGAACAGAAATCTAAAAACATCATTCAAATTTCCGTCTGGCCGGAAATCGAACCCGGGACCTGTGCGTCAGACCGGTATGGTGACCGCTCGGCCACGCGGGTCGTCAAATAATATAATTATAAGACAAAAAAATAGTCTAACTGGTACTGTCGTTTGACTCACACGCACTTCATGGCGACCCGAGGTGTGGTGGGATAATATGTGTAATGTGTAATGTATGAATGATGTTATAAGACAATAAATTAGTCTTACTGCTACTGTTGTTTGACTCATACGCCTCACATCCCACTTCACACAAACAGTTCTGTTTTTAATACACATATAATCCCAAAAATATTAAATTTACGGGCTTATCTAAAAAAATGTTATCCCGAATTTGTATTGCAACTGAGATACAGTAAACGGAATGTATTTCTCGCTATCCGCAGATATTGCTTCCTTTTCCCGTCGTATATTCCATAAACCGTTAAACGCTGATATATTTGAAGCGGCCACTATATTTCGGCATCCTCTATCTCGTAGGCCCAAAACTGACATAATTTCTCCCGCTTGTCCGTGGTAAATACCGTCGTAAAGTAGCGGGCACAACAATATGGCCGCCCGAGGGAGTTCTCAAGATTAGAACATTGTTTCTTCGAGTCTTCAGTCAGTACTTTAGTGACGTCATAAACTTTGTAATCATGTTGTCTGTGAAATATCTTTTTTAAAGATATAAATGTTTATATATCAAAAAGATCTATCAGCTTCTTGAAGTCCGCTGCTGGACATAGGGAGGTCTATGAGGTTATGGGTCTGAAGGGTTATTCAGACAATAAACGTGCGTGTTGGTGACCGTAGTATGTGTTGATGTTAAACAGGCAGTTGCTGCTGCCCATATCCAGGAAGCTGTCCTTTACTGACCTCCTACGACATCCACAGGAAGAGACTCCTCTTCCCATAGATGTCGGTGTGTTATCCAATACACCACACATTACGCTTTATGTCCATTAAAAAGATATATGTAAATAAGTAATGTTACGCTTCCATCAAAATTACTTAAAATGTCCCAAAATCTATTTAAGTAGAACGTGTAATAATTAAACCATCATTACATGTACAGACGTTGCTGGTGGAACGATACCTTATAATTAGGCTGAAATGCCTTATGTACCGTGGCCATGTGACACGTGTATGTAGTTTAAGTTTACTATAAACGTAGAATATAAATTAGAAGTCTTAATAGATACATTCAAATTACTAAACTACATAATGCCAGATAATAGATAAAATCAATATGACGTGCCTAAAATACTTTGTAAGTAACGCGTAGTAACTTTATATGATTTATAGATGTTATAATTTACTATCAATTTATTATACCTACAGGAAAAAGGCTAGTCGATATTAGTATAACAATAATGAAACCGTAAGAATACTCGTATTTCATGGTTTCGGAAAGTATCGAACTTAATGATAGTACTTTTTGAACTATTAATCATGTTGTATTAATTCAAATATCTTTACGATCAACTTTCAGTCAGAAGTTTGGAGCTAATTGCGTTTGGTAATTAATATCCTATTTGGAAAAGTAGAAAGACAAGCCACAATCAGTTTTGGGGGTAAAACTTTTGTGACACCACTAAAGTATACTTACATTTAGCAGTTTCTAAACCATTAATGGAAAAGAGCTATATATACACAAAAGAAATACATAAATGCGTAATAGGTAATGTTAACATAATTTTTTGCTCTTACCGGACGAAAGATACATACGTTCACTAAGAATCGTCGGGATCATGTAATGTTTTCTTTATGTTATTTAACCAAGAGACAGACCAGTTAAAATAAATAATTAAATGAACCTTTTATTCGACAATTCAAATTGTATGTAGGCCTCGTATGTATGAATGACTTAAATGAAAGCTTTTATAGATTGAACAAATTATATTAGGTGAAATTCAGAAACTGTCTAATTAAAAGGCTAAAATATAAAAAGTAAAGATAAAATAAAGAACCTCTTTAATTCATAAAAGAGAATTGACTAAAATGGTTACTCATGCAGTAACATGTAAAATACTCAACGGTGGGAAGCGTGATCGACGTGAACATAAAGCGACAAGCATGAAGATCCAAATAATAAGTAGCAAACTTGATGAAGTCGTTGTCATCTGGAGCACTAGGATGAGTTGCGAACGCACATGTCACGCTCACTTACAGTTTGCGAGATCATTTTTTACCACCCGCCTATCAGCGTGACGATGCAAAATACGCAGAATCTGTTAAAGCCTTGGAAGATTGGAGGACAAGATTTTGGATTGACAATTACGTGATAATTACCGATCTCCGGTATGTGTTCAATCCGCCATGAAGTAAATATGATTTCAAATACTAACTAAATAGAACTCCTTCTCATAGGGTTCGATTTTTTAGAGAAGAGAAAATTAATTCGAGTGATATTAAATGTATATTTCTGAGTAATTTTACCTACTAGGAATCTTGAAGGTAAAAAATAATGTTGAATACATAGAATGTAATTTGTGTAATTATTTACAACAAAACATACGATTCAACAGCACCCGATGATTGAGGAGATTGGAATGTATTCAAATGCCTTCCAGCGGATATACTTGCTGCCGGAATACAAGCTATTAACGTTATCAAATAAGCGTAAGCGTGACGTCAGACCCACCCTCGGGCGAACTCGACAACTCTGAATAATTCAGCCAATGTTCCAAAATACATGATTGTCAACTCGAATTTGTCCATTTGAATAGTTCTCGCAAATTCCCTGTTAGTTTACCGAATTGTGTCAGAAATTTAAATTGTTCATAAACTAGAAGCCGCGCAAACACTCGCTAAACAGCATAATGCGACAATTGCGAACCTTTTTCACCGCGAAATTCGAAAATTTTACCGTTGAAAATAATAATGAAATTTTAATCGTCGTAATGCGTAATTTGCCTTAAGATTTTAATAACTTTAGTACTGTTAAGTAGTCGTGTAAAACTGGCACAGTTAAAGGCGTTTGGGTGGGCACGCAATAGCACGTAATGGCGACTACGGGTATGCTAATTAACCGTTATCATTCGAATTGTTATAATTGTTGGGCTATCGCAC
The DNA here is from genome assembly GCA_018249875.1 of Cecropterus toxeus. Lineage (NCBI taxonomy): Eukaryota > Metazoa > Arthropoda > Insecta > Lepidoptera > Hesperiidae > Cecropterus > Cecropterus toxeus. The sequence goes on along the minus strand of DWNE01001640.1, from coordinate 5,258 downwards.
TTATTCCAGTAAGGTTAGGCTTTTATTGCGTGAAGCGAGTTTATTTAATTTATAATGAAATAGCCACTTCAAATATGGTTGTATATGTCATATATGAAATAATCATTACTGTTACGATTATCTGTGCTACAAAAACTAAGCACTTAACGTCTTAGGGTGTATCTTGAGATCTGAGACCTATTGAAATACAGATCACGAATATTTAATATTTTAACCAGTTACATAGACTTCCAAAATTAAATATCGTTTGAGAATTATGTGAAAGCACAAACAATTGAGAAATGATATCCGGTTTTCTGTCACACTAAGCATTTTTGCTTAATCCAAATAGAAAACGAATATAAGCAATTTGTTGTGTCCGTATTACAAAAAATATAGAAATATTTCTTCCATATTCAGTTATAGTTACGTATAAGATATTTTTATCACTTGGTCGGTATTATCTCCGGCAGATATTACCAGGATTTTCCAGGTTTCGGTGCGATCAAATAGGATCAATACATTTTCTTTTGTCACATCTTTAAATATTTTCTGCCTTGCTTTCTTGCCTTTTTTCCGTTCCCTTTTTAACTGGGTTCACTTTACAAGAGTATTTTTTTATCAATTTTGGTACTAGAAAAGTCTGCGGAGTTTGCATTCAAACCTCGGACACTCGATTGAGAGGCTGAGTTTCAACCATTAGGTTATTACTGCTCTGCTTCGAGTGCTTTACTTCAGTTTGATTTATACTACATTTATAAAGACAATGTTAAACGTGATTGCGCATAATAGATTCGCTTGTAATTAGTAACGATAGTATTTTTCTTTGTCTAGGGCTAAACAAGCGATTTATATCTTTTGGCAAACGGCGCGACATGACGTATAGCAGCATATTTATTACACTTAACCTCAGCCATTAGCCTCTGAGCCCGTGGGGCCTTATCGATAAAATCACACTATTAATATTAGTCGAGGGACAATTAAAGTGTGCTTTTGTTTTCATATAGATCGATTTCACTTTATCTTCCAATCGCTCTAATGATCGCTCGTTAGGCGCCATTGTTGGAACTACAAACATTCCGATTTCTTCGCCGTTTCACTATTCTCGATAATTTTATTGTCCCTCTCCACTGAATCCATCCAATTAATAACGTGATCGTTATCTTTAATTAATTGCAGCCGAATTCAGTTTTGAATGTTCGACTCCAGATGCGTTAATAAAGAGTTAATATACCCAATTATGATTCACAAAGCGTGCCATTATTTTATGAGTGTAAAATATAAATTATGCATTTAAAACAATTTGTTAATTTAAATGATATTTGTAAGTGTACAATTAATAAATTGTATTTAAAAAAATCACGAATAAAATTACGTCATTAAGGATATTTTACTTGAAGCTGATCCAATGATCAGTATCATGACCATCACAACTGCCATAGTAAGTAGGAAAAGTACTTCTAACTTTATAATGTCGGTTTTAATAGTATATTTGCGAGTACTTTATAAGAAAACGTCATATATAAACGTCCGTCAGACAACACCATATCCATTCTCATTCGTATTTCACGTTTAAGTTTACACTTACATTCAACGACAACAGATGTCGCTTTTCGCTCTTGCGAGAGTAATTGAAATACATAGTGGTATCGTATTGTATAAAGATATTTATCGTGGCTGCCTACAAAATTGGGACAGTAGAATTCAATTGCGTTTCAGAAAATGTGGACGTTTCCAGCCACGTCCACGGACGCGCGCAGTGTGGCGAATGAGCCAAGACTCCACTTAGGGCGCTTACGTTGCATTTCCTATTTTATTCCTCAACTATATTTTGTTTCGTTTCCGCGAGCACAATCTGCTTTTAGAAACAATTTCGGAGAGTTTAAATAAAACGGTGGAAAAGTCGCCGGAATTGATATTGCATTTGTTGTCCTATATTTCCACAGGCTTTTATTCCCATTGTCGGGTGTCTACTGTGTGAATTGGAATAACTGGACAATGTTTGCATCAAGATTTATTACGTCCATGCGATAAGTTAAGAATAATTTTGTTTATATTCCATTGTTTATACTATAAGTTTTGTTGAATTCTTATACAGGGTTAATGTGACTTACATTTTGATATTCATTAATTTATAGTAATATTTTATTTTTCGCACTAAACACTCTCAAAAAGTCTCATTTCAATCCAAATTGCATCATGGAGCCATGTTTACGAAATGAATCTCTCTCTTACTTAATTTATTGATTCATTAGACGTTGATTTTTCTTCTCTCGTCCAATCAGTCCTCATTTAAAAAGTGTATTCAGAGTTCAAAGTTTTCCTCATTGGAGCTTGAATGTTTGTAGCCAAATATTGACTGAAAGAAATTGAAGAGCGACAACGTACCTCTGTAATAAAATTTCCAAATAATATGCGAATCGTTTATTCACTTGCTATAGTCTATATTTTGCGAACGTGCGAAACATAAACTGGGGAAGAACTTACGAAAATGCTCGGCAAAAGAATACTCTGAAAAGATCTTAGCGAGAATTGTTTTAAATTGTATTTGTGCAATGTACTAGAGAATTTCAAGATGGAACGTGACGTAATGATTTTCAAGCGAAATGTTAATAAAGTGAATGCAAGTGCTTTTCCTGTGTTAGAAATTACTATCGCAATTAAACGACAATTATTATACTCCATTCATTTAAATTAAAACAAGGATAACAATAATACAGTTTCACAAAAAATATAAAATCATGTATCACAATACCACAAAAAATTTACTAGCGGATATTGAAATGATTAATGATCTTCGGTTACAATTTTTGCATGTTTGTTTTTTACAAAAAAAAGAACATTGTCAAACTCAGTAAAAATATAGCTTCATAGCGTTCATAATACACATGATATATTGCTTGTGAATCAATCAACAAAGTGTCTCAAGCTTAAGTCTTAAAATTTTGCTACAGTCAATCTGAGCGAAGCGATGTTCAATTTGTCGAATGGAACATAAAATATTATTTCTTATCGCATACAACTTTTGACCTTATTCTCTTTCCTCTTTTTGATGAAGTGTCATTTTGCATCAGATTCATTGCGTTACATTTTTAATTATACAAGTTACAATGAAATTATATATACACCTACAGAAGTATCGCTTCGATGAGTGTAAGTAGGTAGTTTTAATTGGTGATGTTTAGAATCTGCAAAGTGAAAAAGATATGTAGATTAATCCACACCGTCATTATGTGTGTGGGCGCGCCCACACAATGTTCAGTACACAAGTTACGTTACTTGTTACAACCAAAATTAATGAGTTTATTTTAGCTGCGTAATATTTGGATACTTCGAATTTTCTGTTGTGGTAAATTATTTATAATGATGAAAATTAAAAACAATTTACGTCAAATAGAAGTTAGTTTAACGCAATTACTCTATCGTAAAATATATTTTATAGTTAAAGCTTGTTAAAGTTTGTGATAGTTCATTGAAACTGAATTAATCTTTAGTGATATGGAGCTCAAATTCCAGGCACGCTGTTGTTTTAAGAAGTGTGCTATATTCATTTTTTTATTTAATTATATGTGTCAAACGAGCGCTTAGTTTAGGCGACGGTAAAAGTGGCAGATTACATTGTACATTTCTTATCAACTCTACATAACATGAAGTTCTTCTTGAAGTAGAAGGATCGGTTTTACAATATTCTTTAAATAGGAACATAGCTGCCATTAAAAGTATTCAAACATTGTAAGACTGAAATGGGTGTAGTGACGGGGGTGTGGAAAAGTGGTCAACATTTTATTTTCATGTTTAGTTTAAACAATAACGCCGATTTAAAACAATGCATTAGTTACAATTACGTCATAAAGTATTTTTTATGAAGACCGGATAAATGACAGTTTACAGCGGGTAGTTACGTCATATTGGCGAGTTTTAGTAAGATTCAAACATTTATTATGACAATCGACAGTATGAATGTGCGCCCAAATTGCAAACAATGGCTTGTGGTGAGCGGTGCAATGTTATCGCATTTTTATTAAATATAGCTGCTTCAGCATTCACTGGTGGCTCGAAATATTTAGTACTTATACTGAAATATGTACACTAAATCTACTTTTACAGTTAAGCGCGCTTAAACGAATTACAGACGACGTTTTAAATTGAAGAAAAACGATTCAAACTAAGATATCATTTAATGTTGACATTAATAATCACAGAAACATTTATTATGCAGACTTATAAAAAAATACGGTACCCTAAAAAGCAAGATTGCCATGAGTACTGGAACTTGTATACGCTTATTTGGATAAGTCTAGATTGTTAAATCCAAAATTGTACTTGTTTTAAAATAATATATTACTCTTACCTTCCAGTTTAAAGTAATTCAGATTGTTAAACCAAGTGCTTATTCACCGTTGTCAATGGTCACGAAACCGTGATATTATTTTGAGAAGCAAAAATGGAGTTTTAAGCAGCCTCATTGTAAAGGTAATGGCAGGAACACAGCAGCTAGCGTTACGTGGGATAAGCTCGTTCACGGAGCGTGACAGCCTCTTGTCGCCTCTCGGCTCTAGTGCTGGCGTCTGCCGCCAGGTGGCGCACTGATGTGTAAAACGCGTAAAAGTACCAAGTGACGTAAAGTACTGTTTCACTAACAACGGGTGACTTCAGAAGATTTTGAGTCGTATATTCTGAACAATGATATAAAAAATATCTATATGATATGTAACTAAATAATATTATAATATTATGCCAGACCTTGTAGCACTTCTTTCTAAATTCCACGCCTACGAGAGATCGGATATATTTTCATTATGACGTATCGTTATATTATTCAATGCCATAGAAGCATGATATTTTAGGAATAGCTATATTAATTAATTTATATAACTGCCTAAAGTAAGATAAAGGTGAATATAATTCATATGTAATTAAAAGGTTCCGGATGACTTACATTTGAGGGTACCCGTACCGATATTCATGGACGCTAGTGACCACTTATTTCAATCTCATAAAACTACATTACTTATCTAACTACTACTATCTATTTATGTGTGGTAAATTTTACTACCCGTTCGCGCTAAGTTTGCCGCTGTCGACGTGACGACAAACATGTAGTAGTGTCAACAAAAAAAAATTAAAAAACATGCGTGCGTACAAAGTACACATGTCAGAAGTGAAACTTCTTTATATTATACAAATCTAAAACTTTAATTATCCAAGATTAAGAGGAAGGGAAAAAGGAAGATAGGTTAGGAATTTAATTGTCATTAAAATAAAACACTATGCGTGAT
>DWNE01001639.1:0-21256 GCA_018249875.1 Cecropterus toxeus | reverse complement strand
AAATTAATAGATTTTGTATTTAGACTTTAGATTTTTTGCCGTTGCTTTGAATTCCTAAAAAGTTATTTTATTTCGTAGTTTTACGTTCTTTGGATATTTTAACAGTAGCTATAATAGAATTACTTGTAACTCCATCTAGTGCCTATTATTTGTGGTGTTTTGCATCAAAATGGCAACTAAATGAACAAAAAGTATTTGGGGGGGTTGACTTTATAATAAAAAAGAATGAAAAATCGATTTAAAAATAATTGATTATTTTTTGTAAATACATCGAGTTTTGGAAAAACTACTATTTCATTAAAATCTATTTTTGCCCAGGCAAGTCACATCCCTACAACGATCCCGCATAAATAATCACATTCAATTTTATATTATTCTTGTATAAATAAAATGTATATCTTTCTTTTTTAACCCTAGTTTTATTTTGTAAACAAATGGATCCAATAAATAATGAATAACTTTGGTAATTGCAAATGTGTACTACGTTCGGCAAGCAAGAATCGTGTACTATCCTTATTTTTTTCAAATTTTCGCAGCACAAGAAGTTAGCACTGGGCGAGGATGAATAATAATATATAACAGTTAAATTTAATTCTGATACCTGCGTGAAAAGATATGCCCCGCTCACGGATCGTTATAGAGTTATTTCCAAAAAAGCATAATGCCTTTTTGAAATTAAATAATTACAACTGATATATTCAGTATGCGATTGTCGTTTTTTTATTCACATATTTACAAATATTGCACTGTGATGCCGACCCAATTAGTAGGATATTCCACATGTTTAGTAAAAACTAATATATTTGTAAAACGATATGATAGACATTTATAAATAACTTTATAGAAATTATAAAATATTTTTTAGGAAGAACAATTTTTTTTCCTGAATTCTTGTAATTTATCATTTATTGTAACACATGCATCTTCCGCAAAAATATATTTACTGGCATTGATGGCTAGATCTACCAGATCTTGTTTCTGTAACTCAAATGTATCGGCGCAGATATGATATTCTTGAGATAATGAAGTTGCAAATACTCCTTTATCATCCGTCTGAAACATTACATTATATTGATTTTAATAAATGCTTAACAATAGTATTGAGGTTTAGTTTAAAAATACTTACGCCTAAGGCTATCGGTATTTTAGCCTTATAGAACTCTTTAAAATGATGTGAGTTATAGTCTGGAATAGATTTAGACTTAATATTGCTGGTGAGACACAATTCTGAAAAACAAACAAGTAAGTCAAATGTCAAAGAAATCATGTTTATCTAGCTTTAGGAAAGTAATTTAACTTACCAACTGGTATATTGGAAGAGCGCAACTCATTCCAGATTTGTTCATTGCCACCAAAATTGGGATGTATACAAACACCATGACCAATTCTATCAGGCTTAAATTTAAGCATTTCTGAAATTTCTTTTGGATTACAAACCTCTCCACAGTGGAGTGTTATCTGAAAATGAAATAAATGCAACATTGATATATACAGTGAATAACACACTGAAAATAAAATCAAAAGCAGAATAGAATAATTTGTTGTATACATAAGTATGGTGAATATATTTTTGTTTAATATTTATTAGGCTTAAAAGAAACAGAATACTGGCCGAAGATTAAAAGTTTGATTAAATTTAAGGTTCAAGTTTAAGATTAACTACTTTTAATCCAGCTTCTTTGGCTCGAGTCAAGGCTGGAACAAAATCTTGAAAACTGCCAGCAGTTGGATTTCCACTCAGATCAATGCCCACTAAAATATCTGGAAAGTCCTTATAATATTCTAAAGCTAGGTTTATTGTCTCTTCCCCTTCACTTAGAGGACAACCCCTATTTATGGATAGTAAGAGCCGAGGTAAGATTGTGAGATTGTTAGGATTTTCCCTGAAACGGACATTAAATGTTAAATTAATTAAAAATTGTAGTAAATATTTGATAAATATCCAACTTTGCATGATTAACAGCACAATTCAAAATTCCTGAATTTAAATTTAAAGATACAGTTTCACTTTCATCCATATCAAATTACTTTAGAGTTAAAAATTTTGGTGCTCTTACTACACTTGGGTTAATGGCCTATTAATTATTATTATTAACTTCATTTAAAGCTAACAACATAAAACATTATTTAACTTTTACCTGGCTTTTAAAATAATGGCTATGAAATTAGTGTTATTGTGTGTTGTGTTATTATTTGAAACAATGTCATGGAACATGCTTCTACTAGACTGTATTAAGGTACCTCATAGTTTTGATTAATGTTTCCACATATTGTCTTCGAGTCATATGAGGAGTCTCACGGGGTGAACTCCTCATTTCAATGTAACAACAACCATCATCTTGAAATTCTTGTAATGTCAACAATGTAGCCATTTTAAGAGCTTCTGGTGTAATTGTTAAGGAATGAGCAATACCAAAAAGTTGAAAACAGCTGTAAAAAACATATTCTTTTATCTCTTGCCCCTTTTTTAAATTATTTTTTTTATAATTAGATATTTTATATAATGGCTTTACATAATCTTCAATTCCTAAATCATATTATACAAAAAATCATCTATTCATTTATAATGTTAAAATTACATTTGTTTTACATACATAATGTTGATTACAAGACAATATACTTTGGTCTTTTATAGGAAAATAAATTTTATACAAATCATTATTGTAAGAGAAATCCTTCAACAATTCATTTGCCCTCTTCTTTTTTTAATGTTTTTAAAAATGTAGCAAATACTATATACTCGGCCAAATTCCGTTTATCTCCAGCTCCAATTTGGAATTCATCAAAGAAAGCGTTGGTCTTATCTTGTAGACCGGCATCAGCGTGGAGCCGTCTTAACTGCATCATAGTGGAACGGCTCAACGATCCATTTAAATGTGCGTGGAGTTCCTATGAAGTGTAAAATTTGATTATTTGCAGTAATATTGATATTAATAAAACGTTATCTTGTTAAACGTGCTTTATGTCACAAATGTTTTATTTATATGATTCTTGATAAAATAATAATATTTTAATAAATATAATATTTACTTAGTTAAATAAAATCGTTGTTATATGTTTGTAATATGCAGGAATTAAAATTAAACTATATAAAATTTTGAAAAGACTTACCACTTTTGGTAGTTCACGACAAAATACGTCCATTCTTTTATGTATCAATATTCAATACGTGTATACGATTTATACATATTTTACATAGTACACACTAGTAATTACCACAGTATGCATTTACTATAATATTATTATTAAATATCTCTCTTTTAATTCTAGTGACACATTTTGCGCACCTCTAATATTAAATATTTTTTAAAACAATCTATTATAAATATAAGACACTGCACTGTCAAGGTGAAATGAAAGCTGTCATTGTCAATATTCAGAAAAGAAAAAATATTTTTAATTTTCATATTTTAATGTGATCGAGTATCAAAGGCAATAAAATGACTGAAACTGTAATGCTATAAATTTGAGATCCCTGCCTGACACATTATTTTGTTAAAGTTAATTCTAATATACTTTTGTAAATTGTTGCTAAGCAATTAGTACTGGCTAAACTGTAATTTCCCTTTACCTTTATGCAGATCGATTTTGGATACTATAGACGGCATACTATCTATTATCAGTTTATCACTTTATCACTAGGTATGACAGTTATGAACTTATGAGTTATGACTTTATGAGTTGATGTTATTTTGATTTGAATATTACGCGAGTGCAATATTTGTTCAGTTTGTTTATTGAAATTTGCCATTTGTGCGTGCATAAGGATCCAGTGCCAATGGGAATAATCACTGTTTAGCGGTATTACGGTACATAATGAAATTAATAATATTACTTTCCTTTTGTTTTCTCATTATTGTAACATCACAAAGTGAAACAAATATACCAATAGTCGTAACAACATGGAATTTTGTTGATCCCACAAAAGCCGGTAAGTACAATCTACTTAAACTATGCTTGCTATTTTGTCAGAAGAAGTTTTTAAAGTTAAATGCGCATTATTTTATTACTTATTATTCATTTCTTTAACATAATATTGACAGAAATATAATAAATATAATTATATAAAAAGTAATAAATGAATTCATTGCTCATGTATAAAAGAAGCCATTAACATTCGACGAAAATAAATTAATATTGCATATTTTTTTTATCTTTTTATTATTCTCACAAAATTGCATTATAATTTTACAGCTTTTGAAGCTCTGATAAAAGGAGATATTGCTCTGGATGCTATAGAACAAGGGGCTTCGGTGTGCGAAGAAGAGCAATGTGATGGTACAGTGGGTTACGGTGGCAGCCCTGATGAACATGGGGAGACTACTCTTGATGCACTTATTATGGATGGGTAAATTTTTATTTTTTTTGGCAGGCTTCAGGACATGTAATACCAAGAAAATAATAATTTAACTAACATATATTATAATAACGTCATTAAATTTTTTCTAGTAACGGTGATTTTTCTTTGACTGTGAAGTCAAAGAAAAATCACTCTCTCTTTTTATTGATTATGTCCTGCTGGACATAATCAATATAAAAAGAGTATCATAATGATGTTTTGGTTCAACTTCAAACCTAAATCAATTAGGCATACAAAACTCTTGAATAGATAATATAAAATATGTTTATCACGAATTTTCCCTTAAATTCACCATTGTAAAATGAAATTGATATTATCTTCGGTTTCAGCCAAAACTATGTCTAAAATCGACAACTGACTGGTTTTAGCTTAAAGCCCAGCTGGTCACTATTATTTCATTATAAAAGAATTTTATGAATATATGTTTGTAGGAGAACAATGAATGTCGGAGCTGTGGCAGGTCTCCGGCGAATCAAAAATGCAATATCGGTCGCTAGACATGTTTTGGAGCACACCAAGCATTCCATTCTTGTGGGTGAACTAGCAACTCAGTTTGCTGTTCAAATGGGTTTCCGTGAAGAAACCCTAACAACACAAGCATCTAAGCAGTTATGGAAGAGGTGGCACGATGTAGACCATTGTCAACCTAATTATTGGCAGGTGATAATATAAATTCGATGATAGCATGCATATTTCAAACAAGAAAAGGGATTATTTGTTATACTGGTGATGAAAATATTCTAAGGGAAAGGTCTACATGGTGTGTGAAGTCTTCACATTTGGCCAGTAAAGGTCTTATTGTTTCAGAGAGCTTCTTTTGTTTTCAAAAGTAAACAGTATGCAGACTTTATACTGTTTTAAAAACAAATAGTTGTGTGAAACAAAAAAGCCAAATATATAAATACATAATTATATTAAAGATATTTTCCAATATGTCATTTTTTAATAATGCAACAATAATCTTATTGTTATCACAAACACTCAAATATATTGACATATACTTACTGAAGCCACTTTGCCAATATCTCAAGCATTAGAATTGGGTTAAATTTATTATCTTATCAAAATTTTTAGGATGTGATACCAGATCCAACAAAATTCTGTGGACCATACCACAAAGCCCCTGTAGGCTACAATAGTAAAACGCCTAGGAAAATAGATAGATTTAATCATGACACCATTGGTATGGTCGCTATAGACAAGAATGGGGATATCGCTGCTGGTACTTCTACGAATGGAGCTAAATTTAAAATTCCAGGGTAATTATATCTTGTAAATAATATTACTGTTACATGATATTATTTGGTATAGCTACAGATTTGCTAAGTAGGGAGTAAAAAAATTTACCTCTCTGATTTTTTTTTAAATAGTCTATACTAATGGTTGGAGGGGGAGTTTAGAATATGAATTTGGTATTTGACAACAAAAATTATGTCCCCCTGTTTAGCGAATTTTTCGCTTCTCCCTTTTAGTAAGTAGAGAATACAATGCAAATTTATTGCAAAGTAGCATGCAATTTTTTTTAATCTATGAAGAGTATAAAGGAATTAATGTGTTACCCATGCTTATGCCGGTAAACAAGGGGAAGATTATTTTTACTTAATAAACGTCTTTTAAGCAGTAACAAATATATAATATTTTGTTTTTTTTCTTTTTACAGAAGAGTAGGAGATTCTCCTATACCTGGATCTGGTGCATATGCGGATAACACAGTTGGTGCTGCTACCGCTACTGGCGATGGAGATGTTATGCTTAGATTTTTGCCGAGGTATTTTTAATCTTCATGATATTTCTCATTTTTATTGAATGAAAGCTAGGATTTATCTATATTATGTGCTTATTTCAGTTTCCTGGCTGTAGAAGAAATGCGTCGTGGTGCTTCGCCAACCGAAGCTGCTAAAACTGCAATACAAAGGATAGCAGCATCTTATCCAGAATTTATGGGAGCAGTTGTAGCCCTAAGAAAAGATGGCCAATATGGCGCGGCGTGTCACGGCTTGGGAGATACTCAATTTCCGTTTGTAGTGCGAGATAATACTCTTAATGACTATAAAATTGTAAAAGTGGATTGCTCATAGATGCTTAAAATATAATCGAATATATATTATGGATGTTATCAATTAAATATTTATGCCTGTAATGTGTTAATATGTATTGATTTTATTATACTACCTTTTCTATGCATAATAATAAGGCTTTCTGAATTTATAATCCCTATAAAATCTTCCTCTGTCCATAAGGGCCCATCATAAATTACGTCACACGAATTTTATAATTTTCTGACCCTTTCCCTTGATTAAAAAAAAAGTAGAACATACACTTATTTATTGAAACAAATAAGTATATTATTGTAGTATTTATGTAATTTCATAATTTAATGCTCACATAGATATTTTGAAATGTAATGTCACGAAATTTAGCGCCATCCCTACCCTTTATCGCAATGTCACACTCCATCGACCCCCTCCCCCCTCAAACGTGTGACGTAATTTATAGATTGCCCCTAACAGCTAAGCTCAGAACTAAAATTCACATTTACCATCCAGATAAATATTAGGCTGGGGATCGAACACGGAACCGCAGGACGATTCAGCTCAGATTGCTATAGTGGCTGCTTCGTATCGCATATTGTCAATGCAAACTATTATTATTGAATCCCTAAGTCTCTATTTGCCAGGTCGTAGTAGAACCAATATACGTATCACCGCCACTCCTATTTTTAGCGTGAAGCAGTTCTTGCGTTTCGTTGGAAGGGTGTGGTTGTCGGCTCACTTATATAAGGCGACCATCTCAGTCCTCGGGAGTGGCAACGCATCTGTGGTCGACTTCATATAGAACCCCTGTTTTATATAGAGTTGCTTACAAATGTCCATGTCCATTTGCTACTTCATATTAATAAAAAAAAACCGTTTTGTGTTCGTCTTGAACAGCAGCATTCCCTTTCTTCCGGTGGACATTGTGGGAGGCGACTAAGGGAAAATTCCTGAAGATGGGTAACGGTCTTTGTCTGAACTTATACCTCCTACGAGCTTCCTAAGCCTGGTTGCTATCGGCAAAAATATTTATTAGGGTCTTTGTCCAGTCTCAAAGGGTAGATGGAAGACAATTATGTAGACGGGTGATTTTTTAATAAAAATACTTATGCGATTGTTGTATGGTATAGGTGTTAGACGTGTGAAAAGACAATAATACCTAAACTATAATATTCTTTACATTGGCATCACCTATTGTATCTCTTCGGTAACATTTAAGGCAGTAGCACGGACGTATGCCCTATAGGTCCATGGGCAGCAGAGACAGCCCTGGATCTTTAATTATTTTTAGGCGGGACAAAAACTTCCAACTGCCGCCCCAGCCCACTTGATTTTTTTTTATCATCATTTAACCCATTAAATGTCCAATAATTGGTGGTCATTAAAACGTACACGTGTCAAGAGATCCACTTTCTACTGATTAGGCGTCCCAATAGTCATAGTTAAAACAGTTAGGAGTTGCGCATTCCTTTGTAAGGTTTGAATTTGCCGCCCTCTGAACTTGCCGTCCGGGCATATGCCCCGGCTTGCCCCTCCTTAGATCTGGGTTTGAGTAGAGACATTAGATACAAAACAACAAATATATCGTAAGTAGTGCTTTGCATTGGAGGGAATTTTACGCTCCAGTTTACTTTATCGGTATTTTAAAATCATTGGATGACGCTACACTAAATTATTTTCATTTAAATATGTATAAATAAAAAAATCTCTATATATAAAAACTCCTTAAAATACAGCTGTGTTATTTACACCCAAAAAAAGAAAGTCAGCGAATAGAAAATATTTCTGGAAATACGCAGTATAAATAACGAAAAAGCTACGATTCGTACAAAATTACCGTCCCAAAAAGCTCAGCGCGGACTGTCCATATGTCCTCGGCAAGCAATTATAAATTTTATAATGTTATGTTTTAATATTATAAGATAATAGTAAAATTATATGTGCAAGGAAAAATAAGATATATAATACCATTAAAAAAAAAAGTATTTTGAAAATCGGTCCAGAAATGGCGGAGAAATCGGTGAATATACATAAAAAAAACATACAGTCGAACGTATAACCACCTCCTTTTCGAAGTCGGTTAATAATTTTGATATTCATATTAATTCATTATAATTATAGTTTAAATTCACCTAGAATGTTCTTTTACAATATAGGGCAAAGATGTTTTCGTCTATATCAGAAATCAACCCATGATTATTAATCGATTTTTTGAAAGATATTCGTCTGAAATAAAAATCGATTATTAACATCCCTAACGTCGTTTATCGATTTCTTGTACACCGCGGACTGGATTCGGCCATTTTGTATTCGACCGTCTCTTCGTGCTCACGGTTCAACGTAAGTGTATTGTGTTAACATTATTGTTCTTAATTTTATTAAAATTAATCTTAAAGGTATTATCATTGTTTTAAAATATAGTGTATACAGATACAGATATTTTTATTCAAGTAATTATGAATACCAATGTAACCTTATCGCCACGTGGTGGACGTTTACTATGATGAGACTTTTATAACAATTCATTCGTGGTATCTACCATAGTGCTTTTGCGCGGTGATGGAATTAACGCGTCTGATTAATATTTGAACTTTATATTAAAGTTATAAATTCGACTTTTCGTTAACATGTATGTAATGTATTTACAGAATGGCGGACGCAGCTCCAGCCGGTGGACGTGGCGGTTTTCGCGGTGGCTTTGGTGCTCGTGGCGGCGACAGGGGTCGTGGGGGCCCACGTGGTCGTGGCCGCGGTCGCGGGCGCGGCAGGGGACGCGGCAAGGAAGATCAGAAGGAGTGGGTGCCGGTCACCAAGCTCGGCCGTTTAGTGCGCGAGGGAAAGATCGATAAACTCGAGAGTATCTACCTGTTCTCTCTCCCAATCAAAGAGTTCGAAATCATTGACTTTTTCCTGGGAGCATCCCTCAACGATGAAGTTCTCAAAATTATGCCCGTACAGAAACAGACGCGTGCCGGTCAGCGCACGCGTTTCAAGGCTTTCGTGGCCATTGGAGACAACAATGGGCACATCGGTCTCGGTGTCAAGTGCAGCAAGGAAGTAGCGACTGCGATCAGGGGCGCTATCATTCTTGCCAAGCTGTCCGTACTCCCTGTCCGCAGGGGCTACTGGGGTAACAAGATCGGCAAGCCCCACACAGTGCCTTGCAAGGTAATTATACACTGCATATTGAAATATCCCTTTTACTTAATGTATTTATTTAATTATCGTGTATATTTCGTAATTTTTCATGATGAAAACTTTTATAATCATTTCATTCGTGGTATCCTCTTGAGGCTTGTCCAATGAAGCTCCGATGCGTCTGATTTACTAACAATGTACTATTCATTTTTATAAATTACTTTGACATATTTTTAATCTTCCTTTTCATTTAATTACAGGTCACTGGAAAGTGCGGTTCTGTCACAGTGCGACTCATCCCAGCTCCGCGTGGTACGGGTATTGTGTCCGCCCCAGTTCCGAAGAAGCTTCTCCAGATGGCCGGTGTACAGGACTGCTACACTTCTGCTCGTGGGTCTACTGGAACTCTTGGCAACTTTGCTAAGGCTACTTATGCAGCGATTGCAAAGACCTATGCCTACTTGACTCCTGACTTGTGGAGGGACATTGCTTTGACCAAGTCGCCCTACTCCGAGTTCAAAGTCTAAGACAATCCAATAAAAGCAAATTTATTACTTTACTCTTTATTGTTTTTTATTTTTGTCAATCTTATTTTAGCCTTACATCTTTTGAATGTTAATTAAGACAGCTTTATACATATCATAACAACAAAAAATGTACATTTAACTTCCCTAGTTACACACTTGCTACTTCAGACAAAAATATAAATGGATGTTGTATTACATATTCATACATAATAGTAAATATTTCACAATTCATTTAATTTCACCATAAATTAATTTTCTCAATCAAAAAGCATTCCCAAGTTAATCTAGTTCTTCAGAGTTAAAGTGAATTTGTAAAAGTTTTGGCAAAAACCTAAGACTTGAGACTTACGTGAACACTTTCCTGGAATTTAGAAATTTACAGGATTAAAGAATAAGATGTCTTATTAATTTGTTTTTAATTGAGTAGTTTGTGATCAAGCAGATCAAGTAAAGCAATAAAAAAACAAGAACAAATATTATTGGAATGTCCTATTATACAGATGGATAATGATACTACAAAATAAAATTTATAAAAGTTATGTTTTATTAAATTCTTTGACTTCTTTTTCAAATAAGTCTATTGTATGATCACACACTTTTTGCAAGTCTTTCAGACCTCGTTTTAACACTTCCAATGCTGGTGTTTCATTTGTTTGTATCCTAAAGTGCATTTTCGCTTCAGCAGGGTGTGGAACTGTGTATCCACAAAATTGAACATCATCACTGAAAATAATGCAAGTTTTAATTATGTTTACATATACGCACTTTAGGGGTTAAATAATCATCAATAAAAAGTTGTCAAATGTGTAGTTAACATGTTGTGGGTAATTAATATACAGAATTTCTGTTGTTTTTGCAAAGAGGCCAAGACACCTATCTGTGGTGTTCCAATGTAGCTTGCAAGGGTAGCATTGCATTTGTTGCTCAGGTAAGATTGATCTTGTGTGGAGTTGATCACAGTCGTCCATAAGTAGCAGTGTTGTTTTCCAATTGTTCTAGTTTCTAGTTGTTTTCTAATTTCATTTATGTAAGAATATGCGTAGCAAAACTTTAAAAAAATTACTTCATGTAAAAACAGGCTATAATAATTCAGGTGACGTTTGGCACTAGGAGGCAAGGGACACTGAGTAATACCGACCATTGTTTTGCTTAGATGGATGTCATAAGCATGTCAGCTGGCATCCACATGCCTCTATCAAAACTTAACAACCACTTCATACTGGTATAAGGCTGTAACAACTCCCCAGTCAAACAATGCTGGTTACCAGCAAAACATATAAGATTAATGACTAGTAGGTATTTATAGACACAGTATAAGATTAATTAACTGACTGCGTTAGGAGGGTAATGTTTTTTATTATCAGTTTTAAGGCTGCCTGACCACCGGAGCGGAGCAAGGCAGCAGAGCAGCCTAAAGGGCTTAATGTAAAGTCCTTTTGATCATATGTGTATGTGCATTTGGCCAGCAATTGTTTCTAAATCTGTATGGCACAGGTTACCACAAACTTTGCACAGATAATTATGAATACTTACTATCTGGAAATAATACATTTTAAGGCATTCCCTAAAGTGTGGCTCTCATTTTGGAAGACATAAGTGCGGCATGTGAGACATTCCTCATCACCTGGTAACTGTAAAAAAGAAACATGATAATGTAATAATTTGCAGATTTAAAAAAATTATACTTGCACATGAAATATTAAATAGTAGTAGATTTTGCACTATTTTGCCACATAAAATCGTCCAACCTAACCTAACTTAACCAAGCATCCAGTTAACACCAACTGAATTCGCTCTCGTGGGAATTGACTCATTTCTTATTTTCCATTCAGTTCGCTCCACTCATTACTCTTTCTCATTATACTTTTCCAGTAGGAAACAAAAGACAAAACTCTTTATTGTGGAAACAAACCAAATAGGTTTGTGTTACATATAACCATATAAACGGAGTCCATCCCGCCTAACCACCGTGGAAAACCGGCAGAAGGTGGCAGAACCAGTGTAGTTTGATCGGGGAGATACCACTGCCACACCTATTTCTAGTCTTCAGATAGAACTTCTATTCTATGTAAAGTTACTTACAGATGTCCATCGGTAGCAGTAACCACTTACCATCAGGTGGACTGCATGCTCATTTGCATGTGGTACAAACCAATGTAGTTCGACCAGGGAAGTACCACCACCACACCTATTTCTAACGTGAAGTAGTTCGTGCGTTTCGTTGGAAGAGCTTGGTTGCCGGCTCATTTATATATGAGGTGACCTTCTTAGTCCTCGGGAGTAGCAACATGTCTTTGATCAACTTCAGATAGAACCCCTGTTCTATATGAAGTTGCTCACAGGTGTCTAGGGTGGCAGTAACCACTTACCATTATGTGGGCTGCATACTTGTTTGTTACTTCATTCTTATAAAAAAAATGTTTAAATAAGATGCACTTTGAACACAATGTGTTCAAGCATAGTCCTTTAGAATAGCTATGAATCTGTGGACAATCGTAGATAGTGTTCCAAGCTTGCTTTACAGAGGGCAATGATCACTTATGGTACAGTAATTTATGATGGTACTGCTTACTTATGAATTAAGTGTAATATTAGTATAGTAATAGTTAGTTTAATTATTCAATAATCAATCAAAAGTCTGATCAAATTATTTGAATAGTGTAGTCCATAGAAAGGTAATTAGGAGGTTGTAGGAAAATAGCAGTACCCTCAGCTTGATAATATAATAAACTTTAGACAGGTAAGTCGAAGGAAACATAAAAAGTTCCCATCTTGTGCCATGTGCGTTTCTTAAACTGAAAAGGTAAATAGGTTATGTTATTGATATGTACCGATTTTCAAGTTTAATAAATTACTCCTTTAAACTGATGTTACAGTTTTGGGTACATTTGTGTAGTGTTAAAAAAGTAAATTCTATCTACAAGATACAAAATCTAGGTACCTCTGATATCTTCATTGTAATGTTTTAAAATCTTGATGTATACAAGACCAGTGGAATCAAATTATAGCATATTATTGAAAGATTGTAAAACAGCTATAAGTAAAAAACTACTAATTATTAGTACTAATTATTATTCTTTACTTTTCAATTTATTAACATTTACTACAAAAATTTTGTACAATGTTTGTTATTATGTCAGTCTGACTCTAATATTGTAAATGTCAGTTTGACAGTCAAATGTTGACGTTTCTATACTTTTAAAAAGTTATTTTGTAATTGACATATGTTGTTTAATCTATAATGCCATTATAAATATTATAATGCCTGTCTATTATATTTAGTTATGTCCAAATATTTTTTATAGTGACAATTTGACTCCAGCTGCACTATGATGTTGAAATATGACAGAAAAAAAATGTAACGATATGTCGTAAGCACCCCGGACGATTGTAAAAATGCTCTTAGTATATTTAGCATTTATTAGTGTCTGCGAACGGTTAAGAATCTCGTTCATGCCGAATCCGCATGCTTGCCAAACCTTAACAAGCATGGGGCATTTGGCTTAGCTCGTACAGGTTTGCAAAGAATAAAACATACTATTTTATTCTTATTTTTTTGTCCCCTTTTATTTATTTTTTTGTTTTATAATAGAAAGAAAGAAAGAAAGAAAACATATTTATTCACGATAAGACAACACATTACACAGATAATAAAGGAAACAAAATAGAACACAATAATAATAAACCTAACACACAATAATAAGACAATAATAAGAAACGAAACAGGCAAAATAATAATAACAAAGCGAACATCTAAAGTAACTGTAATGAAATAAAAAGAAATAAGATAAAAAAACGACATATAAAAAGTGAATCGTTCTATATTTTAATATACATTCTGCGTGTAACTGTGCTGCAGTATAGCGTGAAAGGGCGGGCACTCAGCTTGTGCAGAGGTCCGTGAACCACGGCGCTGATTTTCAGTGACGCCCATAATCAGTGAGCAGTTCGGACAGTTCGTGTGTGTACCATAATATTTAAATTACATGTAGTATTACGTAGAAAGGTGTAGCAGATGCGAAAAAATGTTATCTATTATTGAAAGTCTGAAACCACGGGGTGTAGTGACGTCACTGAAATAGTCGTCATCTTTAAATAAGGAAAAATATCGACATCAAAAGTAACTTATAGGCTGACCAGTTAAATAAGCTAATCTAAGAAAAATTTCATGTAAATCGGAACAGTGGTTCTTCCGTAATAGGCTAACATACAAACACACACCTTCTTCACTACTACTACTTTAATCTTATTATTATTAGTATTTATGTAGTAATTTACTATTCCTAAAATTATATTTCAATTCATATAAAATATTACATTTACCAATATTTTCAATGGTTTTCCCCGTCACAAAAAATGCCCAACGCGCCCAGAAAAGTTTTCACTTTAAAAATATTTCTATAAAAAATATAACCTGCGTTCGTATGAAAGAGACGGTTAAGCGGCAGCTAAACGATCTAACTGCATGTCGGCTTAATAACTGCCTTTTTTACTGTTTGCACTCACGCGATGTTTCTACCTCTTAATCTGGCAGTTTGAAGGTAATTTCAAGTTTCGGCAGCTCTTTGCTCCGACTTTACTGTTTATTTGCAGTTGTGTAATCGAACTTTCAAAGTAAAAGCAAGATTATTTATTTTTGTATTTGTTGTTTGCTTTGAGCGATGTAAAATTTAAATTGCACGTTTACTCAAGTTCATTTCTAAAACAAATTATAAATGAGATTTTTATTAAGGCTTCTACCGCCAATCTACTCTTTCACTTAAAAGTTATTTTAGGTGTTTAATTAAATCCCCGATAATTATTTTCCGATTATTACTTTAAGTATCGAGCGAATATCGTCATTAACCAGCTCTTGTTCAAAATATTTGAAAAATAGAGAAAATAAGTGTCAGGATACAAGTGAAGAAAACAATTTTCTAAAAGATTTTTCGTGTAACTTCAGATATAAGAAACGTAAGAGACATCCTTGTATTTTTCTTAAACACATCGCGACCCGCTAAGATTGATTGCGGGATGCTCCACAACCAATTGATTGACATCACAATTTTCTTCATTGGCATTTTTAATTTACTCCGCCATCTTGTTCTGTCTGATTGGTTTTAAATTCGTGAAAGTTTGGTGGAGATTAAATTACTAAATTTTAATGTATTTTCATTACTCACCCATAACTTCCTTATCTATGATTCTTTATAATATATATATTTTTATAAGCATGTTCTTTTATTAAGCCCAGATCATTTATTAAGTTAAAATTTTCAAAATATTAATTAATTTAGCAAATATATACATAAAAAAAATACTTAAATGTACAACAAAACATATTGCCAAATATAGTGAATATAGTGTCCTTTTTTAATATATATTTAAAAATTTTAAAGGTAGTAAAACTACTTGTAGTATGATTCCTGAAGCTCCATGGCCATATTTATTACTGCATAATAAAAGCAGTGTTATGCGCTGTACTAAAGTAACAAAAAAACCATCTTAACCGCTTTTTACCCATGTTCCTTATTTTACCGACAACAAAAACATCTTAATTCAAATGTTATGACTTATGTATTTGCGGCAAATGTTATAATACAATGTCGACGATTGCCATGCCTACCTTTAAAACCCTAACGCACTCGCAAGGTGATGATGCGGTTAGCATTATTAGCATTAGCATATTCAGTTAGCATTTAATTAACTATCATATGATTAAATTCCTAATAAATTCCCAAATCTATTAACCTATCTATTATCCCAAACCATTTAAAAGTTACCTAAAATTGTATATAATAAGAAATATACATCCCATTTTAAGAAAGCAAACATTATGAATACTGTTGTATTACAACTTTTCCGCGACGAACTCCAACTGAAATTACAGACGAATACCAACAAAACTGGAGCAAGTACAGTTGTTGACGAATGCGACCTCTTTACGCTGGACAAAGAAACAAGTTTTCGAGAAAATTCGCCCCGACTGCTTTGCGGCTTATAGTCCAAAACTTCTGAAAAGACTAATGCAGTCAATACGGTCCATCCAATTTAGAATTATCGGAAAATCTTCTGTTATTGTTCGTTAATACTTGGGCATTTAATAAATTGCTACCCTTTTGTTCCTTGCTTTTGTCACATTGGAAATGGGGCCATGAAGTCAGCGAGCTATAATAAATTTATCCGTTGCAATCAGTCCTCAGGGGTAGCAGCACATTTGTGCAAAATCTTGGATAAGACTGTAATTTGGCGGTGATTACAGATTCACTACATACAATTTAATAATGTTTTTAGTACTTAGTTGGCGTTCATATTGGGCGCAGTCAAAAATTGTGATTCATCTAAATTGTAACAAAAAATTTTTTTTTTTTTTAGTGAAAATAAAAGTCATTGTATTTTTGACATTATTTTTTTTAGTTTCGTTTGTCTTAATTTTATAAAATAATATGCTGAATTCCCTGACAATTATTATTTAATAAGCGTTTTCAAACCATGTTTCGTGGCCAAAACTGTACAATGAAACGTCTTCCTTTAATTATTGTTTTACTGAAGTTGAGGTGGTCTTAGAAATTAGAATTCGACCATTTTCAGTGTAAAAACACATTATGGAATAAAGCGGGGTTTGATTTAAAACCTGCCTAAAGTTTAATTACTCTCTTTAATAATAGAAGATACTTTTCGATTGTTTTCGTAACGACCAGCTCACGGGTTCTTTGATATTCGAATCCCGATGGATAATTAGTTTTGTTTTATAATTAAAACAACTTAACGTTTTGGGTGGCTTCTTTCGTATTTTGGATAATGTTACGAGATGCCAGACATTTGAAAACTAATTAAGTGATCGGATACTTTAATTTTACTAAAAAACTTACTGTTTTCTTTTTGTTCAATAGATACAATTTTTTGTTAGGTCAAATTAACAAGCTTATCATAATTTATTTTAAAATATCGGTTAAAATCTTGTCTAATACTCTATTTAATTAACGTAGTATGTAAATAAAACTTAATATCGCGTGTGACCACACCCTGCCACACATCCATTGAAATTTGGGTATTTTTATTGTTTAGGTACTACCCATGGCTGAATAATGGAATCAATGGTTACAATAATAATTATTAGTCTAAAACTATAAAAAAAAAACATATAATAAAATATTAAAAGTTAAAGATGCCAATTTAGACTGTTTAATTTATTGCACTGGGTGGCAGGTTAAACATGGAACTTATGGGTTCGGTATTCGATTGTCGTAATACCAAAAAATAAGTTAAAATAATTGACGAACAGTGAGCGCGTCCGTAGTGGGATTATGTACCATAACACCTAAATTATTAATTTAATAACCCCTTAAGGGATAAGAAAACAAAAACATAAAATTAATTTAAAACTATACATATAGGTACGAGTATATACAGAATTAATAATAATGATAATTGTGATTATAAGTAAAACAAACCATCTAAAATGGCCGTGTGAGGCATGTTTCCCAAAACACTGGCAATATTATCCTTAGCCCTTAAGGGTGTTGTTTTAAAATATTAGGTACATGCATTTTTGTACTTCACCAGCGGGTGTCTGATTAATAAAGATAAAAAATATTGAATTAAGAATATTGAGAATTACTACACGAAAAATAAAGCACGACCTCCTTCTATGATATATAACTTAAAAGCATCCATTTTACCAAAGCTAAAAATTAACATAAATGTTCAAAAATTAACAGCAATTCACCGATAAAAAAATTAATAGCAATTCACCGATAAAAGTTGTAAAACTTAATGATATTTATTTTGCATATATAAAAAAATTTAGCTCTAATGAAAGATCTAACAAAGCTAATAAAAATTCAAAATTCAAAAATCAAATCGAATCGTTAGCGTGATTCTGAATGAGGTATAGCGCCATCTAGTTGTAGCGTCGAAACTGTTTTCGTAACGCATTCGTTTCATCGAATTTCAAATCAGAACGAGTCTAAGGAGGTATCGCTGCAAAAATTTCATGAAGTTTAAACAAGCCGTTTAGTATCATTATTTTAGGCTCATAATATTTGCAAGTAGGTAATCTTTACATAATGATTTAAATAAAGTATTATATTAACAATTTAAAAATGAAAATCACTCATCGTTTGGAGGCTGTAACAGTTAAACGTTTTCCTGCAGAAAATGAAATGTGGAAACATATGTGGAAGTTATCAATCGCGTATATGAGCCACGCAGATGTTGCTGGCGTTATGAATTGCCAGCTCGATGTGCCTCCGTTCTAAAGTTCTTTACATATGACCTAAACTGAATCCAAAACCTATTCGAATTCATATGGACGTAAGGAATAGATCTCTACTATATGAGTTGTATAATTCTCCCTCTACGAAAACACATGTTCTGCACATCGACGGCTCTTACGTTTCAAGCAGATTTTAAAATGTTATTATACGTTTTTTTTTATTTATTTTTTTATTTAAATATTAGGTAGCAAACCAGCAAGCAGCCCACCTGATAATAAGTGATTACTGCCGCCCATGGACATTTGTAAGCAACTTTATATAGAACAGGGGTTCTATATGAAGTCTATCATAGATGCGTTGCTACTCCCGAGGACTGAGATGGTCGCCTCATTTAAAAGTGAGCCTGTAACCACACCCTTCCACCGAAACGCAAGAACTGCTTCGCGCTAGAAATAGGTGTGGCGGTGGTACTTCCCCGGTCGTAGTACATTGGTTCTACCACCTGGCAAATTGTAATTGGTTGTTAAGTTTTCTTAATTTTTTAAAGTTCCGCGTACTTTTCCTATTTTCTTCTCTTTTAAGAACCTTCTGTCAATCACAAACCAAAAATAACAAAAAAAAAATCAGCGAAATCCGTTTATTCAGAATAGGGACCGAACTGAAATTTTGCTAAATTGAATGAAACGACTAATAACGACTATAGAGACAGAAAATATAAAGTCGATTAACATAAAAATCGGTTTCTGCCCAGCCCAGTCACATCCCTAGCTCCCACTCTTGCGGCCTTCTACCCTGGAAGTCCCCTTCTGGTGCCGGTCACTCGTTCTATCACCTAGCACTTTGTTATTCTCCCCGTATGATACATCCAACTTGGCCTGTTTTGTGTTTAATACAAACCTACATTAATAAACTTGCAATTAATACACCTGTTGTATATTATTTCCAGGGTACGGCGATTCGACGAATATCCGGCCGAGCGAAGCCGGGGTAGTAGAGGATGCTTTGGTGGTTTACGACTGGTTGAGAACCGCTGTCGACGAGGGGGACACCAAGCCACCGTTATATGTCTGGGGGCACTCTTTAGGTATGTTTTTTATAAGACGTCCACCTGATGGTAAGTGGCCACTGCCGTTCATGGACATCTATAATCAATCCCAGATACGATCAGTCTTAGCTGAGATAAGCCACATGCGTGGCTACCTTGAGGACTAAGTTGGAATGCCTCGGATAAGTACGTCTCCCTGACCACACCCCTCATCAGACCAGAACACAGCAACGCTTAACGCTGATGTTATAAAGCTGAAATTGTGACGGCGATGTTTGAAGAGTCAAACCACGAACGGTTCTTGTGATAACATCAAAAAATGGCGTCAATGGTGTATGCTACATTTTGGTATGATTCCAGTTGTGGTGTAAACTATATAATAATCAATCATAAAAAAATGTGGGTTACACCACTTTTGCGCCGATAGCCTCGTATATTATAGTAGTTAAATGATTTTAATTGACCCACGTGGCGGAGCGGTCACCATACCGGTCTGACGCGCAGTGGCCCCGGGTTCGATCCCCGCCCAGACAGAAATAAGTCTGGGTGTTAGGGTATTCGTGTTTGTGTGTCCATGGCACCCACGACACAGGAGACAATCCTAGTGTGGGGCTATGAGTGTTGCAAGCGTGTTTTTTTTAATAACTTGATTATACTTTACTTGACATAATTACATAAAATAAATTATTTTGCATGGATCGTGGGGCTCGGGTATATTGAAGTTTCCACCATATTGGATTTAGAATGACTTCACTGCATTATTATCCAAAACGAACGTGCATTTTGCAAAATCTTCCTTGCAGTATATTTGAACATACATACACACACGAGCACGTATATGCAAAAACTGTTAATCGTTTAGGATGTATGTACATCCTAAACGATTAACAATTTTTACTAGGGCCGTGCAAATACCGTTCGAATCGAATAATTTAAACTTTCTAATTATTGGAAAACTTTCGTATAGTTCAAAAATTTTGAATGATTTCGAATAATTCGAACAATTCGGGAATTATTGAAATATCACTGGATTTTCTACTTTTGATCACCTAGGTGATATTACCTGGGTGATCAAAGTGGAATACACCCAATAAAAGTGCCCGTTTGTCACCCAGGTACAGGCATATCATCCCATCTCCTGGGCAACCTGGAAGAGCTATCCGCGACTTACCTGGAACGCTCGGAGCCCCTGCCGCTCCCCAACGGTCTCATCTTGGAGGCACCCTTCAACAACCTCGCTGATGAGGTCGCTAAGCATCCGTTATCGAAGGTAAGAATTAGCGATGAAAATAAATTATTCTCTTATTTGTTAAAAAAGTTCGTGTGTACTTATGTAAATGCGTTAAAAGTTATACTTCTTTGGCGTAACAAGATAAAAATCTTTTTAAAAAATTGTATCTTTCGCCTTATTCTACGTTTGTAGAAATAACGACACAAACGAAAAAGGTATTTAGTACATTGAAAGTTTTATCATAAGGCATTGACTAGTTGAAAACAGTTTATTTAAATATCACAGAAAAATGAATATCACAGAATAATTAAAGAAATGGATATTTTTATTTATTATAAATAGTTTTTCTTAGTTAATGTCCATTATGCCCTATGGCGCAAAAAACAGAGTGTGGTTTTGACGATTCCAAGGAAACCAGTTCGAGTCTTGTTCGGGTATCACAATAATAATAATAACTATGCAATTTATAGTTTAGTATCTACATTTTATTTTATTTTCCACTTACAATTATTGCAAACATTAAAAAAATATTGGTATATTTTGTATTTAGTTTTTACTTGGTTTTTCAAATTGATCTGACTAATGTTATTTAATGAAAATGTACGGTTTAATATTGGTACCTATATATGATTTTAAGCTGATATTATCGCGGAATTGATTCATTTTAATATGTTACGAGTACTCACGATATGCGGTTTTTGAATTTCTCTTTGCCGATATGTCG
>DWNE01001638.1:0-21261 GCA_018249875.1 Cecropterus toxeus | reverse complement strand
GTTCAGTAGATCCAAAGATTAGCCCCGTCAAACTTACAAACTTACAAACTTTACCTCTTTATAATATTAGTATAGATGTAGGTGAACGTTATTTATTTTCTTGCGTCAGTCCTTTGTCTTAGCTAAAACGATATTAAGCCATTGATATTCAATAAATATTAAATTAATTTAAGTTTCATTTTCTTCTAAAATAATTAATTTCAGTTTCATTTTCTTCTAAAATTTGAGTAACGTAACTAATAATTAGTTTTTAAATATTAGTGGATATTTTAATATTATGTATTTTCTTTCGTTATTCATTTATCTTAGACAAAACTATAAGCTGATGATATTAAATAAATACTAAACTATTGTATTTAAAAGTAGCTGTGCCACGCAGTTTCACCGCTTTTATTAGAGAATAATCTATTAAAGAACACACAAACATAGCGTGATTTTATATAGTCTAAAGCCTTCCACGATAAATTTACTATTCAACACAAAAATATTTTTTCAATTCGAACAAGTACTTCCTGAGATTAGCGTTCAACCAAACAAACTCTACTGCTTTATAATTAGTATAGATAAATTATCTTCTAATATTTCAGTTACGTAAATGCCTAAGTTAAATATACTTATGCTACGACTTTCATGCAAAAGAAATATCAGTGCCTGAAATTGATTTGTACTATCCAAGATGTTGCTTTTAATTTCCTTCAGAAAGTAGCGAACAAGCTCCGCGGTGGGCGGATGCTTGTGACAGGCTCCGGAAACCGAGGAAATGGAGGCATCGCCGAGGTTCTTCGTACAGTAATGAGTACTGGAACTGACAGCGGCACTCACTGGGATTCTGTGATGTAGGATTTTACAAGCAATTTTATAACTTGCTTTGTTATTGCGTATGTATGTGAGAGTCAAACTTTTCAACTGAATTTTCAACAACTTAAATCCAACCAATTAAATTTAAATTTAAATACACCTTTAGTTTGAATGACGTAACGATTAGGTTTGAGACGCCATCTTAAAAATAAAATGGTGGACACCCAAAATGGTGGACCAATTAGTTTCAATAACTTTGAAAAAAAATACATGCACCTTCATTTTGGATGATAAGTCATGATTAGCTTTGATACGTCGTCCTAAAAATAAAATGGTGGATCTCCCAAAATGGCGGACCGATTAGTTTTAATCACTCCTAAGAAATATAAATCCTAATATACCTAATATGAATTCCTAACATTGACTTAACTATCCATAATGTTACTTTTAAGCTCCTTTAGAAAGTAGTGAGTTAAAATCTGCGGTGGGCGGTTGCTGGTGACATGCTCCGGAAACCAAGGAAATGGAGGCACCGTCGAGGTTCCTCTTACGATAATAACTACTGGCTCTAACGGTTGCAGTCGCTGGAGTTCTGAGACGATGCTCTTTAATTGTACGGCTGGATTTGTTTGTGACATTATCGGAAAGTTTGCACTCGTTCTCTTTGTATATGTGTAAACTTTGTTGAAGTTGAGCCCATCATTTTGTTTCATTGTACAATTTTATATCATATAAAAACGTCGCGAGAACAAATCTCGAAATCACAGATCTGAATATATTTTGGAACATTTGTGATATAATATTGTACAATACAACAAAATAATGGGTTTTACCATAACAAAGTTGTTTTTTTTTTTTATTTCAGCGCATTGAAATAAAAGCTTATTTTTGAAAATATTCTTTCAAATATAAATTTGTTGAATACAATTTTCCTATATTACGTTCTGATACGGTTGTATCATAGAAATATATTTCTTCTAACATATGACAAAAATCGTAATGTAATAAATCTAGCAATTTTAACACGAAGCCGTTCTTCCGTGCACTCGCCTGGTTCCGACGTCGACACGGACAATATTTCAGAGCTTCGATTACGTACTAGTCATAAATTTTTCGACAAATTCGGGAAACTTTTCGTTGCATCCATTTCATATATGCGGTATATGTTTGTGTGAATTTGACGTAAAATGGAATTTCAGTGATTAAAGAAAATGGAGATACTTGTTAAGAAATAAAATAACGTTGTTAAAAATTTTAAACCAAACCGACCACTTAAAAAACTATCGTTTGCCGTTAGATTCAGTTCATTGCTTTTAAGCAATAGGTTATTTGTGGTTATAATAACATATTTAATTGAATGTTCTTTATGAGTCTTCGTCAAAATACTGACATAAAAGTAATATAATACATATATTTTTGGAATGGTCTATTTACTACCTTTCATACGTTACCCATACTGTCAAGATAATATAAAAAGTTGCCGCTTCCCCATCCTTTTCTCTTTATATTTGTATTTAAAAAAATGATAGGCTATGTCAATTGAGACGAATTCCAATGATACGTCACATGTTACAACCCGTCAAGCCGTTGGGGGTATAGCGCGTGCCAAACAAATGAACACGCAAACAAACAAACGGACGAAAAACATTACCCTTCTTTTGACACAGTCTGTTAAGACACGTTATTTTCAATTAAAAGAAGAAAGTCTAAGAGTAGAAGTCGATTAAAGAAACCAACCTTTTTTTAGATTTAACCTTCGAGGTGGCGAATCTCTTCAGAATAATATAAGGGAGAAGGTATACGCAGTCTGAACTCCAGGACTTATTTTCATCAAAAATCAACTTCAAAATCCTCTCCTGTCTGTCGTATTCACTGTAAATAAGAACAAAATTAAATGGCTAGCCGCGGGCGTCGGCAGGAACAAAGCAAGTTGGCAAAACACGCCCAAATTGCTTGCATAAGAGTTGTGAGACTCGTGCTGTGGGGCGCTCGACTCCAGCTCTATGTAAGTAGCTCGAATATCACTAAATTT
Source organism: Cecropterus toxeus (assembly GCA_018249875.1). Taxonomy (NCBI): domain Eukaryota; kingdom Metazoa; phylum Arthropoda; class Insecta; order Lepidoptera; family Hesperiidae; genus Cecropterus; species Cecropterus toxeus. The sequence goes on along the minus strand of DWNE01001638.1, from coordinate 18,431 downwards.
CACTGTAACAAACGTACAACAAGCTGTTTAACGAGATACTTAATTACCGAACATTATTTCACGTATGTGTAAATAAAAGCACACACGAGAATCACCAGAGAACTAGTGTAATTTGACCGGGGAAGTACAGCGTCACACCTATTTCTAGCGTGAGGCAGTTCTTACGTTTCGGTGGAAGGGTGTGGTTACGGCTCATTTATATATGAGACCACACTCTTAGCTTTAGGAAGAAGAAACGCATCTGTCATGGACGTCAGATAGAACCCCTGATCTATATGAAGTTGCTTACAGATAGGCATAGGCGGCAGTAGCACTTACCGGTTGACTGCATGCTCGTTTGCTACTTCATTCTTATAAAAGAATACACAGATAAGTTTAACTAAGGTTTTTCAATATTATATATTTTAGAATTTTATATGCCGGTTTGCCTAAACAAACTTTCCTACTAATTCTTACCTACTAATTACTTTCCTAAAAATAACTATGATTCACAATTTTCATTCAAAACAATTACGTGAGAACTCAAAAGAAAATCCACGGAAGAAAATTCGCTAGCAATATGAATAATGTGCTTGCAATCAAAGCATTAATTTGACAAATCGTTGGGCGTTTATTAAATAGGCCGAAACAAGCCAAATCGAGTCCATTAACGCATTACACGCCCGCTATTGGCAACAGCTTGTACCTACTGGCTATATGTTCAGTATATAACTAACATTGACAAAAATATTCAAACAGAACGCTACATAATTTTTATGTGAGTTTTCGTCAAAATAGTCAAGTAAAAGTATTATAATGTATACATTTTTAAGTCCATTTACTAGTTTTTTTTTATAGTAATACTGTAGTGATCATAAAAGGCGCCATTTTAAATAATTTTATAGCCTATGTCACTGCAAATCGAAACGATTGTTTGTTGACATATCATGTCATATGTCGAATCCGTCAAGCTCTGTGGGCTGTAGCGCGTGCATACACATAAACAAATGGACATAGATACAAAGAAACAAACAAATATACATACATACATACATATATACATACAAACATACATACATATATACATACAAATATGAATAAATTCAAAAAACATTACACTCCTAAAGCAGCCCGGTAAAAATTAGGCCTTATTTCTTTTGGTCATTACGCGTAAACGGCTGAACTGATTCTGCTTATTCTTTGATCGTCAGAAGAAGATTATTAAAAAAATGGAAGACTAAAGAGCGTTACCAATATACAGTAATGTAAACTTATGGTGATACAAAAGACCTACATCACACGGCGCACGCACGCAATAGCACCCAATTCATATAAAACATAAACTCATCTTCATATATGTGCGCTTGAAATTTACGGAACACAAGCAAGGTATTTTCCAAGGAAATGCTTGTAGGAAAATGTATTCCCTTCACTCGGCTTCCTATAACAAAGGGCCATTCAGCTTGCAGATCGCGTGCTAACAAGCAGCTAAAATTATGATCTTTTTTGAACCAGAATATAAAAATGTGTGTGTCAGCTCCGACGCACTACTGGAGTTTACTTCTTAAGTACGATTGTTTCAACAGACGCAATAACATTAAATTAAGATTCAATTAATACACTCACAACCAGTGCAGATAGATCGTGCGTAGAGCGTACCCCCACTATAAGTTGTTTTGTCATCAGTGGGAGTGAGACATATTACCCACTATCTAGCTGCACTGCTCACACCAAAAACGTAACGAGGTCATTCGTTCATTTGATTTTACCCCTCATATTTTTTTTCATACCGGGCGCCTTATATCAAAAAACCGATTCTTAAGGAGTAAACTCCAATAAACTCTAATAAATTATGATTTTTTACCTATTTATTGAAGAAAATTGGGAGATATTATGAAATGAAATGTGTATATTTTTGCGCAGGTCTACGGGGGCACTTACAATTGTCAGTTACAATATTTTCTTACACTACCGCCGGATCGGAACTGATGCTCTCCTACATTCGTTGTATGATTTTAGATTGATACTTTGATGGACAAAAGTGATCGAGGTAAACTTTGTTATGCCTAAGGTTAGTATTGTAACAAGTACGTACACATTTTTATACGAAAATAGATTACAAAGATTATGTTATAAATAATTAAAATGATGACTAACCTACAATCTTTCTTACTTACTTTCATTACATGTTCACCCATCCTTTGGAGAGATTTTCTGATATATTTACATGGGACCACACGGAAAACATACCCTTTTAAAAATAGAAATAATTATTCAAATCGGCAAATAAATGACGGAGTAATCTGTTGCAAACGTAAAAATATACAGTATGATGATACACTTTCTTTTGAAGTTGGCAAAAACGTGGTTATTTGTATTACGTACCCAATTTAGTCTCTTAACAATACCACCTCAGCGCAGTACTTATCTCGGAATATAAAGATGAAAAGTGGTACTAAAGATTATTGTATGCCGTTTAATCATTTTTGTTTCCAAGAACGTATTACTTATGTTAAATATTTTATTTTGTTTATCATGACTGAAGTAGCTAACGAGCATGCAGTCCACCTCATGGTAAGTGGTCACTGCCGCCCATGGACATTTGTAAGCAACTTGATACAGAACAGGTGTTCAATATGAAGTTGATCACAGGTGCGTTGCCATCCCGAGGACTGAGATGATCGTCTCAAATACTAGTGAGTCGGCAACCACACTCTTCCGCCAAAACGCAAGAACTCCTTCACGCTAGAAATAGGCTAGAAATAGTGGCGCTGGTACTAAGGATGTGACTTAGCTTGGCTAATATGAATTTTTATAATAGTCGATTGTATATTTTAATCAAACAATCGATTTTTCAAAAATCGATGTTTGGGAAAAGGAGATCTCCCGCCAGGCTAGGTGATCATGCCTGGGGAGCGGCCGTGCTCCGACAGTCTCTGTTCGGAACTTGTATATATGCACAATGTTGAGAAAACTCCGATAGCGCGGTTCAGAATGCGATGACGTCATCTCTCGTTGAGTAGCGGGAGGTCGCCACAATACTATACAGCTAACTATAAATACTATATAACGAGTATTTATATTTTATGTCACAAATTAAACTATATAAAAGCAAAAACTATGACAACTTCGGTTTACCATAATAAAAATATTTATAACAAGAAAAAAATATTTAGCAGAATATCAATGCTAAACTACTCTTTAACTACATTACAATTCACAGAGGCAAGACAAGACAATGAAAAATGTTTTGAAAAAAATATAAACTAAAGCACACAACACAAACGCGTAAGAAAAAAAACTTGAACTCTGCAGCTATATCATTTCACGAAACACAATATATATATTTTTCTTTGGCATATTAAAATTTAATTGTACTTGCAATTTCGTGAGGAGAAGCAGGTCTTGAAAAAAATTTAACAATTCGAAGTCGCGAAAACTCACAATGTTTAATAAATAAAATTTGAAAATGAAACTGAAATGTAGCCTACATTCAATTGCATTGTAGCTTAATTCAGTTGAGGAAAGTAAGCTTAAACCAATTATTAATGTTACTGTCATATATGTAAATGTAGCCGCAGATAAGCTGTCGCTAGTAAAGAGTGCAGTGTTGTGCGGCAGTGATAGCACTAAAATCTTTCTTATCGTGAATAAGAGACATAATCTAGAAGATAAGATAGCGGCGTCATTCTGTGTAACATCAATAATTGCAGTCACCGACACACAGGCCAGGCGCGATGACTATTACCAAAACCTTACAGGCCAATATCGAATAATTAGTTCTAATATCGTCTTTAACTGAATCAACTGATAATACTTGTAATTTTTGTTACTTATTTCTTATAAAAAAAAACTGATAGTAGATTTTAACATTGAAGATGATATAGCTGTGGATTCAAATGTGGTGGAGAAAAACACGCACACATCTAGAGCCCTCTACGTCATACCTTTGAAGCGTATCTTTTTTAAGAATGTTTTTGGAAGTCGAGACTTCATGCGCCCTTTTCGTCCTGAAACACATTTGTATAGTTAGTTATATAGTTAGGCAAGACAGCGGGATAGAATGATTTGGTTATTAGCTTAACCAAGGTTCTATGTGGTAGTATCAGCTCTATGAAGCATATGTAGCGTTCTGAGGATCAGAATAACTAAATAATTGAATTAGTTTTCAGACCTGGGGTCTTATTCACTACGACTTAGGTATGTAAAGCTCGCCCATCAAAATATTGCGTTTAGTGCATATTAGTGCTTATTTTAGTATTATGTTTAATGCAAACTGTACAATCTCATCGAAGCTTTCGATATCCTGCAAAAAGATTTCACTAGATATAATGAGATAAAAAAATCAATTTATCAAATTGTGAGCAAAGCCTCACCGCTAAGCTGGTGTCAACCGCTGGACTAATCCAGCCTTTGGCGCGGGGGCGATGACCCGCGATAAGTCTAATGAATAAATATTCACTCTGGCCGGTCTGTTTAAACGGCATTTCTCTCAATTTAGCCTGAACATGTTTGACATCGAATGTAAAGTCGCCATCGTGTAAATGATAATAACGCTTTGTTACAGGCGTAACTTCACTTACACTTACTGTATCGTAGGTGCCACAAACATATTGTATAAAGACAAATATACAATTACCCTGATCTATAAAATTAATATGAATCGGCCAGCCATCTGATTGATGAATATATCATCGATCAGATGTCTGGCCGAAGATCGAACTCGTAAACCCCCGTGCTTGTCAAACCATCATGGTGACCGCTCTGCCACGCGAGACTTCAAATAATATACATTGTTCCGCTTTTCTAAGACCTTCCCCATACTGATTGTGGCACAGCGGTCAGTAGACCGGTCTGTTATGTAGAGTTCAGGGTTCAATCTCTTGTTCAGTACATATTCATTCGGGATTTCTATATTAATTCAGAATATTTTTTTATTTGTATTTGTGTCTATTGAAGGGACTGTAGTGCACAGTTACGAACGTAATAATAATTATTCACATATTACATTTTGTCCCAAACATCCAGAGGCCTAGTCAAGGCTAAATATTACGGCCAATAAACATATGATTCCAACACTAAGAGGTTTATGACACAAAAGTTAGGCGTCTATATTTTAATAGACAATGAACCATATAAATCCATTATATACGTGGATTCAATTAAAATTTCCCCTTTCGGTAATTTACGTAGATATCGGCGTGGCGTGATTTATCGGGCTCATTGTGTGCGACGGCGGGACGCGTGATGTGCCCGATTTATGGCGGTCCGGCGATTATGAAATATTACGCATAACAGTATCAGAAACGTTAAATCAGCTTTAAGGCTAGTGTCCGAGAACCGTGGAAGTGTGACGATGAAAAGGTAAGGAAGTATACATATTATATATGATATGAAATGTTTCGCCGTGACGCATTGGAAATATCGGAAAAAAGAAATTCAAAAATCGCATATGCTGAGGTACTCGTTACGTATAAAAATATAAAGAAATATATTGTAATGAAAATTGCCAAAAACAGTGACGATGTATGAAAGAAATACAAAGATAAATAATACTAGTGTCTATATGTAGTACAGAGTCCAGGGTTTGAGCCCCAACTAATTCATGGGGTACTTATGGTAGCAAATTGATTACCTCACCATCTAAAGTAAAGAAAGACAGTGAAGAAATTATGTATATTATGATGGTCTTCCATTTTTTTATAATATAGTGTCCACATAGTAAATGGCATGTGCCTCCCATGGACATTTCTAATTACAAACGGACATGTTGATTAATCAACCACATATAAGAAAAGAATTTTATCCGAGGTTGGCCACAGATGCGTAGCTACCCCTGACAACTAATTTGGTACACTTTGGATAAGTACATTCTCTCCTTTTAAACAAAAATACATTAGTGACTAAAACTGTTGGCTTGACTCTGATGTGAGCTGTAAATAATTAATAGTTGTCTTAACAGCATCTATTCTAAAAAGGAATAGTAAAAAAACACAGTTTATGAACGACCATACATAAATACTTAAATACATCATCACCAACATAGATTACACTAGTTCTAGGGGTAAACGCCTAAGTATAGGGTACGAGGCTATTTACCTCCAAGGTCTAACATGTAGCGTAGAAAAAACTTAACTAACATCTGGTCGATTTATGGTGGGAAACATCCACTCAGTATATTAATGTGAATTGTTTAACTGGAGATTAGCTTAAAACGTTGTGGTCACCGAGGTTGTGAGTGTTTTAAGTAATTAAAAATCTCATATTTTGAAGATCCCCCCCCCCCAGAATAAAAGGTTATTTAATAATGAACCGAATTGATTAATTGTTGTTTGGTTCAATACTTGTAAACTAAACGTAGAGTTTAAATGGAGCAAAAATTTGGCATCATATAGGATCTTGGGTTAGTAAAAAAATATATAAAAATGTACCTATATAACATACAAAATATATTCAGGGATAACAGTTGAGTAGCGACCATATTTTAGGACGGATGTTGAAAAACCCGCTTTTATGACTCCATCCCGCTCGTTTGAGACACATTTGTCGGGAATGACGCGGCTCCAGATATCACTGGGAGACGAGTTGGAACCAAATTAGTGATATGGACATAAAAGCTTCCTTAAGATTTTATAAGTTTGGTTACGTCTTTTAAAGAAGTATTAAAATTCCAGATTGATCAAAAGCTTTTTATTTTGTTTGTCAAAGAAAATGTGTTATAGAAATTAAAGTTAATATATATATATATATTGTTTTGTTTTGTTGTGTAAACACACCTTACCTTGTATATACTCATCTTACAGGTATCTTATTTCCAAGGATTATGTAAGGTTTATTTTTAGAAAATTTGTCGCAGTCTGTAATTACCTGTAACAAATAAAAATTATAATGAGTTATACTCAAATAACGCTATTACGTGCTATATTTAACGTGAAATGTATTAATATCGTGACAAGCTTATTGTATCTCTTTTGGACATATTATAAATTAGTATTTTTTTCTCAAGATAGTTAAAATTTCCTCTTACTAAGGAAAAATTTCCTCCATTAAGATAAAATGAAAAACAGACAACAATCAAGAAAGACGCATATAACAGACAAATTGCAGATTACACAGCGGGATTGCGGCTCAGCCTATTGGCCTATTCGTGGGATTGGTGCGACCATTGAACTAGCATATTGTGGCCGTTAGCGCACGCTCCAATTTGCATAATGCCAATAAGGGCTCATAAAACGAAAGAAAAGGTGGTGGGACGAAATAACGACCCAATAGGATCTTGTGTTAAGAGTTTGGCTGTATCTTAACGTTGTATAGAAAATACATGGACGATTTAAAAAGTTACAGTACCAAAATTATTTGGGGACGAAAGACAGATAAAGAAAAATGTACCTACTAATATTTACCGCCTCCCCATTAAATATTTATATTAACCGCGGCGTAGTACTTAACACCTACCACGTACGTACCACTTCTGCTATAATTGCATTTACAAGCAGGGAAGAGATATCATAAAATCAGAGATCTAGAAACTCGTATTAAAATTCGAACTGAACTTTGTTATAGAGCCCCTTTTACAAATATATATGTATATATTATTTATACATAAAACAAAGACATAAACTTCTCCTAAACACTAATAACAATAAAAAAATTCATGCGAATATTTATTTACGTTATATTTTATTTTACTTCGAGCTGTTCAAATTTGTACCAATTCAAAGATTTATTCAACTGAAACAATTAGTTGTCTAATACGTTTATGACGTATCCATCAGTTAGATAATAAGTTAATTATATTATTTAATTTAAAATAACTATACAATAATAGCTTCGCAGACAAGACGTGAAATCGCGTGTAATTTCACGCGTGACGAGAGCAGCCTGAGACGGGGTAATTGGGGGTGGCTAATTGTACCAGCGTAATGGGGATGTTACGTTAGCTTGAAAATTGCACGTGTAACTTTACAGCGTATAATTTTAAACGCAACTAAGCTTAAATAGTGCTTTGTACTTATATACGTGCACGCAAAATACTAGAGTGATCAAGGAGTGAGTCAAATATCAAAAGTAGAACATTCAAGTCTTAAAAGTTTGTTTAGAGGAAGATTGTCTTAAACCTAGAGTGTTTCGAGTAAATCTTACTAATATTATAAATGCTAATGTTTTTGAGGATGGTATGCCTGTCTGTTATTCTTTTACGCAAAAACTACCATTTGGCACACATACATGACATAGATTAACACACAGGATTTTGTTTTATTTTTACAATTTAAGGAAACTTACAGCTAAAGAATTATACATGTGACCATATGTATTTTATGTAAGTATTGTAACGAACAATAAATTCACATGCAGACTAAAAACCTAAAATTGAAATGCCTAAATACCTTATTTTTTAAGGATACGTTACAAACTTGTACAAGAGGCACTGGACGGGGTCTAGACTTATACTGTATACTGCCAACCGATTCAAGGTACAAAATATTATCCTGACTTTATACAAGGGCTGAACATCCCAGTTCCGTACACGAACGTGAACAGAGCTGAGCGGTGGCTAAACTCGTAAACTGCCGCTCGCATTAATTATAGTGTTTCGTTTATCTCGGCCGCGCCGCCAGTTATTTGCATTTTTATTAGACTGCAGCGCCATCTATATTAAAGCGACGATGGGCGAAATCGTAAAGACGATCACACACTTAGTAACAGGTTCAGACGAAAAAATATGGTGCAAAACTTATGACAAAATTTGAACAACTTTGACAACAATATTTGAAAAATTTAAGGTCAAATAAATTTTATTAAATGTTTATCGAAGTAACATAGGAATATACACAAATATTCCAAAAATTGAACTTTTCGCTTTTCAAAAATGTATTTTCATTTATTTCGGCTCTCGAGTGACATTGATAAGGTATGCCTGATACCACTGAATAATTTTAACCAAGACTTTCAATCAAATCAATCGTTAAATCGATTCAGTTTTTCAGCAAACATTTCTATTCTGTTTTTTGTATACAACAACAAAAAGATGTATAATTTTAATTTACGAATTTTATTTTACGAATCAGTGCATGTTGTCAGTTGTTCAATTAAATCATAAGTTGTTCGTGGGCGAACGGCCTTAACCCACCGCCGAATGCAAGGCATCGCTTCGCGAGTCAAGAGCGCAATTGCATACACATCAAAAAGGGGATTTTATAGATCCTTTTTAAATCTCTGTGTATTTCCGGCATTGCTGGGTGTGTTCCGTGGATATATTCACAGACAAACGAAAATAGACAGGGTTTTAAAATAATTGTGTGATTTTATTTCAATTTTGAACGCAGTTTGTTAGTGAGAAGTGCTATGAGATTTCTTTTAACGTGATATTTATCGGCTGTTTATTTACATAATATTTTTTACCGTCTTTATACAAGCATTTAATCTGAATGTGTAGTTCGAATCTTGCAACTGAATTATAAAAAGCACACGTTTGGTTGGTTAAATCTAACATAACGGAAGGCTCAACATGACGGATCTATGGTTTATAGTTACCTCCACGGGCATCAAATAAAAGAGTTCTCTGTAAAGAATACGAAGAAATTACTAAAACCTTGATTACAAAATGAATAGAGAATTGACCAATCTCTTTAGATTCATTTAACACAAGAATTACCTATAAGTTCAGATATTTTGACACTTATAATAATGAAACTGTCGATCACCGTTTCAAAAATAAAGGGCAAACTACTAAATGTTACAAATAAACTACCCAACTACCTACCCAACTCAAAATGGCCTTATAAAATGCCTTCAGTTTAAAACTCTATTCATAGCGAGCATGCAGTCGTAGTCAGTAATTGTAAGGAACTCATCGACGCGGCGCCGCGAGCCAATTATCAACAGCTCGATTGTTTTAAATCGACAACTCTGGCCAAAGGGGAAGAAATTTCGGAATTTTGAAAACCATTAAACCTTTTCAAATGATAAAACAACTTTGACAGTCACTTTTTTGTTCGCTTTCATTGTACAACACCCACCACACCTATTTCTATCGTGAAACAATTTTCGAATTTCGCTGGAAGGGTGTGGTTGCCGGCTCACTAATATATGAGGCGATCATCTTAGTCCTCGGGAGTAGCAACGCATTTGAACCTCTGTTCTATATGGACTTCATGCTCGTTTGCCATTTGATAAAATGTATTTTTATACTAAAATCAGTAAATAGCTCGTCAGTAACTAGAACAGAAAGTATACTTGATACCTCAGGTTCATAATGATATGCAAATACTGGAATGCCAACTAAATAACCGCTGGCATGTTTGATGTAAGACCTAAAGTTTTAGTGTTTTAACTTTGTCTAGTAATGAGAAAAGTATATGAGGCGAATTAAGCATATGTTTGACAAATATATAGCGTAGTCCGTATGGAAGTTTGACGACCCGCATGGCCGAGCGGTCACCATACCGGTCTGACGCGCAGTGGGTCCCGGGTTCGATTCCCGGCCAGGCAGATATATGAATGATGAGTTTATAATTCTGTTCTGGGTCTGGGTGTTTGTGTGTCCATGGCACCCACGACAAAGAAGAAAATCCTAGTGTGGGGCTATGAGTGTACAAAGCGTGTGAGCGTGTGCGTGTGTGGAAGATATGTGATTGGAAAATAATTAAAATTTGGCCTCTCAACTGAGAGTCCGAGGTTCGAGTCCCTGGCACTCACATCTGATATTTATTATAATATTCTGTATAAGAAATAAATTATCACTGATTTTCGGAAAAAGGGAAAAACGGAAGGACTGTACACGTGTGAGAGTTCCTAAAGAAAAGTTCTAAAACGTGTGTGAAGTCCACCAATTTGCACTTGGCCAGTGTGGTGGATGGCTTTAAACTATCTCATCTTGAGACTCACTCGTGTCCAGCAGTGGGATAATAATATGTTGACAATGATATAGGAACAATCTAGGCATTTCTACAATTGTAAAATGCGTTGGCTGGTTTACGTTAGTAGAATTTTGAATCAGTAAAATACCAATTTTTTGTGTAATTGTTATCTTTTTATGCTTTTCCTATTCTCGTAAATTATGCTATCGCCCCAAAAAAGATATGACAAATCCCAAATTCACTTTCGATATCTTTTACGTAAATCACACTTTTTATTAGCGAACACAACAAAAAAATTGCAGCCACCAAGTATTTTCAACCCCTGTCAAAAATGGGTGCAATAATTTATTTTCTCCATTACGACCCCATCATAGCCGCGGAAGCCCCTGTGAGTTATGTCACCCATCATGTTCATACCCTTAAGATTGCTAGACAAGGTTCTATGCCATTTTCTTTAATATTCAAATTTTATATGATTTTTATTGCGTTTGACAGCAGATGTATGTATGCGCTGTCTCACGTTTGATTTCCAGTGAGTATAAGCATTGTCTATACCTATATTATTTATGTCCAGAGCAGAGGCAACACCACATTTTCTTCTAAAATGCGTGCGTATTAGAAATTAATTATCACAGCTTTAACGTGAATAAAAAAATTGCAAGGGAACCTCCACGACTGAGAGTTCTCTAAAAATTGACTTTCGCCTGTCTAATTTTGATAGAAGACAATAATGGGTTGACGCTGACATGTATCTTTGAACATGTGTATCATGTGTGTATATGGCAGCTATAAAACAAAAATGATAACTTACAAGATATGAAATTTTATAAGTTGAAAAATACTTCTATAGAACACATTATATAAAGCATATAAAAGGGCCTTTTGAGAACACCCGGAAAACTGGCACATCCCTCTAATAACACCGAATGATTTTATAACGGCCTTCCTGAACCGAAGAAATGATAATGAATGAAGGAGTGCTCTCCTGACCATTAGATATTGGATGGAAACACAATGGCGTAGGCTTTATGAAAGTAAAATCGAAGTATGAAATGAAAAATTTGACACATATCACATAAATTCTATAGAACCTACTTTTATTTTCTAGCTACGTTTATTACTTACGACTCTGTGCTTTATAAGGCAAGTTTGTTGTGGTTGTTACTAGGCGTTAAACCTATTATGAGGGGTTTTTTGTTTGTTGCCTAAATTCGCTACAGTTAAAAACAATTACAATAAAATTTTGTGACTTTAGTTATCAAGTTCATACGTTTGTTTTTACCTTTTTATAATATGGAACTAGCAAACGAGTATGTAGTCCATCTGATGGTAGTGATTGATAAGATCAGTCTTACGTGAGGTTAGTCACAGATACATTGTTATCTCTGAAGACTAAGACCGATAAATATGTCTCCCTAACCACACCCATCGGACAACATCATAGTAGTGCACAAGACTGCTGTTATTAAACTGAAATAAGTGTGGCGGTGGTGCTTCCGGAGTCGAAGTACAAAGCATTGCGGCTACGCCTCGCAGTGTGCCCCCACCAAAAACCCGTTTTCAAGCAAGTACCAATAGGTATACATGGCGTGTTGCATGACACAAATTTCTGCGTTGAAACCGATGTCGCCGGTTTTGGCGATGCGCCGTAGCAACGTATTTGAGAATGTCAGTCCAGAAAAAGTTGCAGTCATAAAGTGTGCACAAATTGCGATTAATAGTGCCTATAATAAATAACAAACTGAATGTGAATCAATAATCACGACAAGTTCTGTATATTAGCTAAATCTTTTATTCACTCAATTTGGCTTTTACTTAGGAAAATCCAAAGAAGCAAATTAAAAGCCAGCCAAGTAAACTAGAAAACAAAGAAATGGGATATCTTTAAAAGAACTATAAATTACAGTTCGTCTTGTTATCGGCACCTCGCCAGCCTACTGTTCGCGAACACGTAAATAAACCATTCATTACCACGAATACAAGCGCCTCTAAAAATGTTTACTTTGTTGAAAGTAAATTGCTAAATTAAACAAACATTTACTTATCCTTTATTACTATTATTACTAGCTGAAGTACTTGTGCTCCGGTATGGGTGATGAAAAGAGTCACCGTCTTTAAATAGTGCTCAAATCGAAATCAAATGTGTTAGTAGTTTTTTAAGTGACAGTTATTTTACTGGATCTTCTCAGTTGAGATCGGGTTCCAATCCAGCTGTAGTGTAAGAAAATATATTGTAACTGACAATTTGTAAGTGTCTCCGGTCTGTACATAATAATTTCATCTCATTTATTAACAATGCTAAGAAAATACTGTAAGTATGAAAATGTTTTTGCTAACACATTATTTTTGTTACGTATTTTTATATATTTCAAACCACATTAATCCAGTATTTTCTAAAGCTTTGCATTTATGAATATTTCATTTAATATCTACGAACACTCACTCAATTATAGCACAAGTAGTTTTACATTCTTCTTTATATAGTCAGTTGTTCGTCTCCGTCTCAAAGTTCGTCGCTTTATTTAAACCTATTTGATATTAATATTTTAAATAACACAACTGATTATTTTAATTGAAAATAAGGAACAATAGATTTTTATAATTATATCATCTTTACATAGTTCACATCTATTTCTAACTTGAAGGAGTTCTTGTATTTCGGGAGGAGGATGTGGTTGTCACTCATGGTCACTTCCAAAGGACGCGACCATCCTAGTCCTCTAGAATAACAACAGATCTGCGAATGGATTAAAGGAAGTGGTTCTATCACCATCAGTTACTATCATCTGTTGGAATGCTGTTTGTTTGCCACTTCGATTTCATAAAAAAAAACTGTATAGAGCAAGATCGCACTCCGCTGTCTGTTTATTCCGCCGCCTTTCTCTCAAGTACGCACGACGATAAATAATCGATATATATATATTTTCTACATATATATATATATTCAGTTTTTAATGAAGAAAACATAATGATGAAATCTTTATGCTTAAAAGTACTCGATAATCTTAAGAGTCAAGTGTAATGTGGATCGTAGCTAGCGTGATAGATTAAAACCTAAATTATTTGATACTGAGAGGATAAAACATGTATTAAACATTACAATAATAAAGGGCGAATGAAGTCCATAAAAATGTAAATTTCTGAAAATAGACTGTAATGAAACTTAAAACCAAAAATTGTTAAAAATTTAACGATATGGTAAAATGTTATTCATAGAATGGAAACAAAGTAACTACAAGTTTTTGAGGTTTAATGAATAAAATTATCATTTTCAGTACGAGTACTCTTATTATTTCAGAAGGTCAACGTCCTTAGTTCAAGCATGTTTAAGTATCGCACGCTGTCTTCTCGTAAATGGTACATTTATCACTCACAAATTAGAATCGTCTCAGTTTGCATAGTGACATAGGCTATATAATTTTTAAAAATGGTGCCTGGAAATAGAGGATAAAGGGGGACAAATGTTTTTACCATTACGACATATTTTACGACATGGGTATCAAGTGAAAGCTAATAAATGGACTAATCTAAATATATATATATATTGTAATGCCTTTACTTGACTATTTTGACAAAACTCATATAAACGTTAAATTAAATAAATATCATTATGAACAAAATGTCGTTTTAAGTAGTCGGGTTTTACTAGTTTTATAAACCTTTCTGTAGCAAAAAGCCGTTAATCAACGTTAAAGTATGGATGTTTATGAATTCTTAACGTAATAATATTCTTGTACAAATACTCGTAAAGTAGCAGTAAATATTCGGGCTAGTCATATAAAACATCATTACCAAATAAAGCATTTATTGAAAAGGTCTTTCGTATGTACACCTTTGGGCATACATTTTCAGAATGCTAAAAACGTGCTAGCATAACAAGTAAAGCCGGGGAAAATCATTAACTAATAAATATAAATTAAAATTAGTAGGTACTCCATATTATCCCGCTTGCAATCAAAGTAAGGCGTAAGAGTTTATTAATACTTTAATTTCATGATAAGAACAAATTATAATTCATCTTTATCCAAAGCTCCACAAAAGAAAGACTCCCCTAATTATAATTTGTATTACCTGAAGATTACTTTCTCATTCTCTTTGAGTCAATTAAAGATACTCCATTAATAAATTGTCGAAACGATGGAAAAATGATAAGACAATGAACAAACTTAAATAACAATTTATTTAGCTTGTTGCACGATTTCCCCTGTTCTTAACTTTAGCTCATAAAACCGGCGGATTTGTGTTTTCGCGTTTTCGTATATTTATTGCGCTTTAAATAACATGAATCCTTAACAAAAAGAACATTTTGAAAATATAAATTTAACTTTCTTCTGAAACAAATCAGATTTAAAAATAGAAAGAATACAGGTTAGAAATCAAATTTAGAACATTTATTAACGCTTAACTTTAATATAAACCATATTTTCTAGGCTGCCAGTATCGATCCCCGCTATGAAGATATGAAGCATGACACGTGTAGGGCAGTGAAAAAAGGTGAACAACTAGTATGGTTGGATCGAGAAGTTAGCCACGTTATACCTATCTATAGCACGAAATAGTGACATCCTCTAGTCGAAACTACTTAATTCCGACTTACATAATTATGGGGGCGACCTTTTAGTCTTCATGAATGGCAATGCTTCTGTGATCGGCTGCCAAAAAGTCCTCTAGTCTATTTGCAGGCGTTTGTAGTTTCCCATGTTTAGCAGTGACCTTTTTATGATTTGGTCTGCATGCTTGCTCGCTACCTTAATTTGCCGTGAAAAAATAGGTTGTGGGTTATCACATAGGTTCATTATCATTTTTTTTACATAAAGAAAATACTTTCAGAAAAATTGTTTACCTAGAAAAATTTATGGAAGTTTGTATCACCCACTCTTGAACAGAGGCAATAAACAGAAAATAAATACCCCAAAGTTACTTCAATTAAGTAATCCCACTCAAACAAACAATTACTTGTGTCCTACCTGGAGAACATCTGAGCTATTGATAATTACTCGGAGAAGGGAGCGTAATGGATTGTACCGGATTATTTATTACCCAAGTTTGAATCTTTGAAACGAAGTGTATGAAAAATGAAAATAGCTTTTAAATATTTTAGAGGTTGGAGTAATTGTTTTTGTAATCATTATTTAGGTTTGGATATTTACTTTAGAGGCAATTTGGTCACGATTACTTTCGCTCTTCATTATTAACTTTGAATTACCACATTTTAAACTAAATCTGGTATTAGGGCTTACCGTTTCGTCTTGAAAATGAAAATTGGTACGACAATGTCAATAGATTCTTATAAGGTAGCAATTCTCAGTATTCTGCAAACCGCCATACTTGTAACCGTTTTTGGCGATTCCACAAAGGAGTATTTGAATAATGCTATACGGATTAGGGAATCCTTAACACAACATTTCACTTAGAATTCGCCCTTATATTTACATAATGTATTGAAATGGGTAACGGCTAACCCTAATATGGTCAAATAAAACCCTCAGTTCGAATGTAAAATACGATTATATATAGATAGGATATGTCTACGTTCTGTGCATATGAATATATCTTGCTAAACTCTTCCTGAAAACATGGAATTTAAACCCTAGACAAATATTTCTATGATACACTAGCTTTATGAAACTTTAACGGATTAGTGGTCAACGGTGGCGCCACTTCTATTTATGTGGTCTTGTCTGAGGTAAGTGACACTTACTTATCCCATGCGTTCTAGCTTAGTCTTCAAGTTTATCTTAGCTACACGTCTTTAGGCGAACTTAGGTAATACTGATCTTATCTAGGCTTCATTACAAATGTCCATGGGCGCAATGGCCACTAACCATCAGTTGGACTGCATGCTCGTATGCATAAAAAACTTGATCATTGTATATCGCTATTTTTTTTCAAGTTTGTGAATTTTTCGGCTATGCGTATTGCAGCATATTGAAAGAAATATCTATAGGATATTAGCCTTGCTTAAAATCCCCTGGGTATTTCCCCTGGTTTCGCAAGTACTGCCCGGGGAGCGCTAGAACCTTCGAAAAAAATGTAAATGTCGACATTTACGGCTGGGTTTAAAACGTCGATTTGTGCGGTTTGAGTGATGTTCCGACTTGAATAATAAATGTGGGTGACTTACGTATTGAAGGGTTGTTTGTTTGTTATGTATTTACTTATTTTTTTGTAGTACATTAGTGCAGCTCACATGGAGTGCAGGTAAAATATTTTAAACAGAATTAGGTGAGGTTAGGTTTGTCAATAAAAATTACATCAGCCTTATATTTCAATTTGTTTTCATTACATGTGCCGTAGCATCCGTTTCTCATTTTGCCTTAGATATGTAGACCTTACGTAGGCCCTAAGCCTATTTAATAAATACCTATAAGTGGCCAACAAATGTAATAGATTACATCAGGTAAACTGAATTTTTCCATACATTACTTAACCTAGATTACATCATATTAAAATAAATATGATGTTTTACATAAACTGGGTTGCTTAAAATAAAATGAATGTGATAATAAATGGGTCGCAGTTTAAATAATAAGTGCTAATTAAGCGACGTGTGCCCTGAGAGCGGCCGCAAATTACACGACGGAAGCTCACTAACCAATTACAATGATTACATTATAGCTTTAGCTACTCCGCAAAACCATTGCGATTTAGTTATCGGGACCCACGACTCAGCATAACGTCACTCTCATAGGATCTACTTACTTCCAAATTGTTAAGATGCTCAATGATATAAATAACATAAAATAACGCGTAGTGATATAAATAGTAGTGATATAAATATCCCGACTTGCTAAAAAAATCTATAGTAAAACCAATATACAAAAAAGGCAATAAAACAGACGTTGACAACTATAGACCAATTACTTTAATTCCAGTCCTATCAAAGGTATTTGAAAAAGCAATGCATAACAGATTAATAAAGTTTTGGACCAGATTTAATGTAATCAAAGAAGATCAAAATGGTTTTTTAAAAGGTAAATCGACAACACTAGCAAGCTTTACATTGATGCATGAAATTATCAAAAATCTCGACGATAAAAATAAGGTTGTTGCACTTTTCTTTGATATGTCAAAAGCATTTGACTATGTGTGCCACAAAAAACTAATGACAAAACTTAATTTTAATGGCATTCGTGGACCTGCGCTTCAGTGGATAAAATCCTACCTTAATAATAGATTGCAATGCGTCCAGGTGACAAAAAGTAATAAAAAGGGCGAAGCTCTACATTATCGATCCGGATATTTGTATAGTAGAGTCGGAATTCCCCAAGGGAGTGTATTAGGACCTCTCTTATTTCTTCTATACATAAATGACTTACCAGAAGTGACAAAATATCGTACTGTATTATTTGCTGATGACATTTCTATTATAATACCATGTAATAATAACGTTGACATTAATGAATATGAATCTAATATAAATGATACAATTAAAATAACAATAAATTGGATGACATGTAATAATTTGGCAATTAACTTAAATAAAACCAATTACATACAATTTAAAACGAAAAATAAAGTTAAACATAAAATAAATATTCACTTTAATGGACAATCCTTAACTGAATTAACACAAACAACATTTCTCGGTAT
>DWNE01001637.1:0-21263 GCA_018249875.1 Cecropterus toxeus | reverse complement strand
AAATTGTGTATGTCCGTTGCCGCTATAACAACAAATACTAAAAAGTTAAATATATATATATATATATATATATATATTTAGGTGGGTACCCATACAATCAACGTGTTTTTTGCTCAATATGGTAGATAATGGTGCGGAAACGCACTCAAGTCAACTCAGTTTAAGAAGGGGGTAGTTCAAAATTTTGTTGCAAGATTTGACCCATACATTTATTTAGCAAGTTGATAAGCTTCTTTGGAAATACACAAAGCTATACTTTGTACCGTAAACGCTGGCAGATGGCCGAATGCAATAGAGTGACCTATTTTTCTTTCGTCCGATTTTCAAATTCATATTTATGCAATGCTTGGAAATGTACATTGAGAATCAATTTTCGGTTTTCTGTGTTCCGGAACATTTTGTTTGTAAGTAGATTTTCTTTGAGGATATCACATACACCTTTCTATTTCTAGCATTAGCAGTTCTTGTGTGTACACGTGATACTCTACTAACTGAGTCGATTCTAATGATATGTCATGCGTCACAATCGGTCAAGCCGTTTGGGCTGTAGCGCGTGACAAAGAAATGGACATACAACAAAAACTCACATACACACAAACATGCATATTTTAAAAAATCGTACTTCAGGCGGTGGGCGTATGTATTTTTTTCTCTGTTCACATGTCACTCGGCCAACTGAAGACATCCCAATGATATATCATACGTCACAATCCGTCAAGCCGTTTGAGCGCACAAACATACATACGTTCGTATTACTCATATTATACATTGCCCTCCTTCTGACGCTGTCGGGTTAAAAAGTATTCCTCCCGTTTGAAATGTTTTTCCTTTCTTCATGTAGTTCTCCCCTCCCCCCCTCTTTCCCCTTTTACAGGCAATAGTTATCAAAATTCCTCCTCCTCCGCTTATTTATTGCCACTCAAAATGTGAATCTTAATGCAATCGTGCATATTTCCGGATGATGGGATGCTGTCAGCGACCTACTTCGCAGTCGTCTGATTGATTTTCAAATTCGTGTTTTGGTATCGTTTCGAAAACGCTATTTCCAATGCTGTGCCGCTGTGTGGGTTTGTGAGGGATCTCTAGACTTAGTGGTCCAAATAGGTGTGTTTTTTGTTAAATTCTAACGACGTAGGAATACAACTGGTCAAGTGCGAGTCGGATTTGTGAACGAATGGTTACCATAAAATTATGTACAAAAAACGGCAAAAAAAGACTCCGCTGTCCCTCAGTCCGTCTTACTGTCACCAGACTGTATCTCATGAACCAAGATAGTTAAACAATCGAAAATTACACAGATGATGTATTTCTGTAGCCGTAATCTAAATCTAATATCTATCTAAATAAAATAAATATTTAAGGGGGCTCCCATACAATAAATGTATTTTTTGTATGATATTAATACTCACAAGATATTAATAAAATATTTTTTTAGCCCCACCCCCACCCCATACAACAAACCTATTTTTTTTTTGCCGTTTTTTATAGATAAAGTACGGAACCCTTTGAGCGCAATTCCGACTCGCATTTTTACGGTTATTTATTTGGTTTTTGTAATACTTATTACTTGTTTATTACATAGTTTACTGTACTTGCATGCGTCAAAATGACACGATGCAGTTAGAGCGCCGCGACCCAGTTCAGTTGGTTTACAGCCTGATTGATTTTCAAATTTTCAAATTGTGTTCAGGTTTACTCCGAAATGCGTGCTACGAATCAATTTTCGATGCCGATACGAACGTTTGATGATTTCTTCGGACGATCGGCGTAGCGGTCACCATACCGGTCTGTCACGTAGGTACGTGGTTCGTAGGTTTTGGGTTCGATCCCCGGCCAGGCAGACATCCGAATGATGAGAATTCTGTTCTGAATCTGTGTTTAAGTATACGCCTTTGTGTCCATGGTACCCAAGACACGAGAAAATCCTAGTGTGGGGCTATGAGTGTAGAAAGCGTTTACTTTTTTCTCTGTTTACCTATTCGATAAATGTATGAGTGATATGAGTAGACCACGGAGGTAGACGTTATCTGTGTTAAGTGTGAAGTAGTTCTTGCAATATATGTCTTTCATAGGTGATCGTACTCCTCGGGAGTAGCAACGCATCTGTACTTGACATCAAATAGAGCCCCTGTCCATACGAGGTTGCTTACAGATGTCCATGTCAACACTTACCATCAGGTGGACTGCATGTGTGCATACCTTGCCTGTCGTAAGAGGGTTCCGGGGCTGCGGGCGTGGGAGCCCGAACCGTCCAGTCAAGTGACCCCGGGAAGGACGGCGGCATGTGTGGTCGCATGCCGTCGTAAACATCTGAAAGCTTGGTGTGAGTCAATGTTCATCGCGAAAGAGTCTAAAAAGGGGTATCGCTTGAAGGACTCCGGTTGTGTTCCGTTGGAGATCCCGGAGTCCTCCCCACAGAACTGAGGATGACCACCGTTCGTCCGACCTTCTAGTGCTCCGACGGCGTCGGGTACCTTTTGAAGGTTGCCCTGTCAGATTTAATAGATGTACCAGAACTATATCTACTATACAACCACAAAGGAATCTACCTCCAAAGTCCAATTGACTTTTAAAGACGCATTAGTTGCACATGCTGGTTCGACCCACACTCTTCCATCTCAGGCAAGAGCTGCTTCACGCTAGATGTTGCTGTGGTACCTCCCCGGTCGAACTACACTGGTTCTCGGTAAAATTAGCATAAAAATCGTTCACCGGGATAATTCCAAAATCATAAACGATAGAACATCTCTCCCCTTTATTAGTCGGGAATTTTTCACTCCGTCGGACTGTGGTCCTCCCGGTAATCGGATGACGGCGGTACCAGCCAATCGAGAAATACGTTTCTAATTCAATAGTGATAATCGATTATTCGAGTGTTAATATCGAGTTTGTTTTCGTTAGGGTAGGTGGGCGGTCTCGATTGGATTCGTTTATCGATGTTTGTAGTGCGAAAATTGTTTTGACTACGTTTCTTTGAGTTATTTGGACTCGTTTACTTAAGGGTTTTGGAGGAATTTCGGAATTGGTGGTTAAAAAAATAAAGTTTTGCCTCAATGAAGGTTTTCTATAAAGCGGTCATTATGAAGCAATTCAATAAGTTATTTAAAAAATGTATACCGCGAATAAATTTGACTACCCCCGTGGCCGAGCGGTCACCATACCGGTCTGACGCGCAGTGGGTCTCGGGTTCGATTCCCGGCTAGACAGAAATATGAATGATGAGTTTAGATTTCTGTTCTGGGTCTGGGTGTTTGTGTATTCGTCTTTGTGTGTCCATGGCACATACGACACAGGAGAAAATCCTAGTGTGGGGCTATCAGTGTAGAAAGCGTGTATTATTAGCCCTTAAGAAGAACTCGGCATGTGTTTGTGCTTAAGGTATCAAGTTTTTCAAATATAAAAATACAGCAGCGCTTAATACCGCTGTTATCTTTTTTCCGCACTTAGACAAAAATATATTTACTATCACAATTGGTAGTACTGCCTTCGAGGAGTAAAACATATTTATTCTAAGTATACGGTTCTATAAACCTCATTCCTAAAATACCTCCTAGCTCATAATTCGCGATCAGCTCACAACTTGGACCAACAGCGCAGGGTGTTTCCATAGACCGCAGGCCATGCAAATTTATACGCGTGCGATTGGCGAGTGCCGTGTGGCGTGGCCTGTTCTCTTAATTACAGGGAGCTAATGCCTTTCCGATGCCCGACCGCTAGAGGCTTAATTGAAAACGCACTGTGATCAGCCTGTGGTGTTTGTCTTGTAGCAATTGTTTACGTGTGCACGTACAAATGTGTGTGACGGCCTATGATGGTCATTGATATGCAAACTTGCTGTGTTCACAATGGAATAGAACCGCGTTCTAGCTTTGATGTGGAGAATCCGTCAGAGGACTGAAACAGATTCACATGCATCGGGAAATACAGAATAATGTTTATCTGTCATTGGTGTTTTTTTAATGGTTTAAATCGAAATGTATATCGAAATGTAAGGACTGTTTTACGTTAGAAATAAATGTGGCCTGGAATGAAATCCGCTCGTCTCTACTCGTCGTGACCTATTATCACGTGAGGATCATGTGTTTTGAGTGATACACACGGATGGTAACGTAATTATGTGTTGTGTCTCGTAAAATTCATAAGAATTTATACGAGTGGCAAACGCGTACAACTTAAATCTTCATACTGTGCTAATTAACTGTGCTAGTTAACTTAAACTGTGCCCTGAGTACGAGTTATTACTTTTTTTCAGAAGGATCATTGTTAACATTTTTGCTCATTCATTGCAGCGTACATAGCACGTTTCCCTTACTGTGTTCGGCCAGTGTACTGTGTGACGAAGTACACTACACCATAGATGAGACATGATTTGTTGTAATCGTAAGCAAATATTGTAATTGTTTTCGTATGGCCACATTTTTATTGGATGAATTCGTAAAGTTACAGCATCGTTTACATTTTAAGATTATTTATCCCAGAAACGTACGATTCCTTTATAATATATAGAAGTAGAAAACGACCATGATCCACCTGATGATAAGTGGTTACTGCCGCCCATAGACATCTGTAAGCAATTTCATATAGAACGGCAGTTCTATCTGAAGTCGATCACAAAATTGTTTTTTACGAAGACTAAGATGGTCGTCTCATATACAGTGTGCGTCTTCATAATGTGCACATATTAAATCCAGGGAAACTATGTTCTACCAACTTGAAAATGATTGTCCTATACGACAGCGTTTGTGCTCATAGCAGCAGTATTTAGCGCCGCTGTGTTCTGTTCAAAGATGTTTATAGCAGACAAGTAGTCCTTGGTGTAACAACACTTCTGTGAATATCCTCACGTAAGCCATCAATACTAGTTGAGTTTGAGTCCAAATGCTATGGTTGACAAATAACTTACTTACACTAAATCTGGATAAAACAGTCTTTACCACTTTTTCATTAAACGCAAGTACCATGCCCCAACAACCACTTTCCATTTTTGCGCACAGTTGTAATCCAGAAGATATAACCTGTTCTTGCTCAATGTTAGCACATTCTAATAATGTAATATATTTGGGAGTTAGTATAGATTGCCTTTTAACCTGGAAATCCCACACTGAAGCCTTAGTTATCAGATTAAGGAAGCTCATATACATATTTAAAACCTTAAGAGCCATTGTAGATAATAACACGCTAAAAACAGTTTATTTTTCACTAGTACAATCGATTTTAACTTACTGTATTACAGTCTGGGGCGGATCAGGGAAGACCAGGTTCATACGTTTAGAGCGAGCTCAGAGGGCAATTCTTAAGGTAATGTTTTGCAAACCGGTGTTTTTTCCTACCTCTGAACTTTTTAAAATTGCTAAGGTCCTAACCGTCAGAAAATTATTTATTTGTAACCTAATTTTGCGTAAACATGTAACTCTATCTTTTGTAAACAAATACTTTACCAGCAGACGGCGGGTCAAAAGGGTTTGTGAACTAAAACGCTGTCGTACTGCACTCGGAAGGCAAAATTATGAATACCTGGCATCATTCATATATAATGAAGTTAATAAAAAACTTAATATTTATCCACTTACGTACTGGGAATGCAAAAAAAAAGGTAAATTACTATTTACAAAATCTGTTGTACGATGAGACTGAAGCACTTCTGAATATTCGATTATAGCACACAAATTACGTAACACTATCTCTTACACACGTACACACACACACCCACACACACTAACGCGCACACACCTACACACACACACGCTTATTTATTTTGTTTTGTTGACTCTAGATGTAATTTTATTGTAATTGTAAAAAAAAACCTTTTAAATAACATAAATTTATATATGTATATTGTAATTGAACCTCCCCAACTATGTTCCTGGGATGGGCGTAAACAGCTGCGACACAGTATTTTTACTATGGCAGATGTTTACGATAATTATGTAATAATCTGTAATGATGTTTTTTGTTCAATAAAAATCTTTAAATCTTTAAATGTCCAGGTAGACTGCATGCATACTCACTATTTGAATTTAGTAAGCATATTCCTTCAATTCCTTAAAAATATAGTTATTTTCTGGACATGTTTGCTATATCCGTGTGTCGAAACTGTTGTATCGCACGAAATTCTGGTATGTCGGGTGCTTTATATGCCCGGAATGCCTCCAACCCTTGAATACTAATTGTTGTTGAACTAAAGTTTTATCCCTCCCTGCTTATATGGTTTTATAATTAATGGCTCTTATGTCACATTTATACAAATGTGTGTTCCATCTAGAATGAGCATGATGTGTGTACGAAATGGGGATGATTGTATAATTAGCAAGGTGGTAAAATCAGTTTACTTCGACCGGGGAGGTACCACCGCCTCACCTATTACCAGCGTGAAGCAGTTCTTGCGTTTCGTTAGAAGGGTGTGGTTGCCGGCTCACTTATACGAGTATATGAGGCAACCATGTCAGTCCTCGGGAGTATCAGCGCATCTGTGATCGAGTTCAGCCCCTGTTCTATACGAAGTTGCTTACAGATGTCCATGGGCGGCAGCATCAACCTACCATCGAGTGGACTGCATGCTCGTTTGCTACTTCTATCTGATAAAAAAATTGGACAATAAAGTCGTGCTGAGACTGAAAAGATGAATTTAATTTCTTGCTAAAATATCTTACATCTAGACAACTTATGATTAATTACTTAAGGCTTTAAACGTTACGATTTAGACTTTACATTTTGCTATGAATTGCAAATTATAAATTTAAATTCGCTATTAGAAATATTATTTAACTTCGAGAGTATTAAGTCTTTGAATATGTTGACGGGTGAATGATTAATGCAAAAAATATCTTAAAATTAAACATGGTGTTGAGTAGTCTCTCATTAAATAATAATCGTTTTTAATTTTCTAGCGAATATACTATTTTGATGTTGATGAAAATAATAATTACTATCTATTGATTACTCTACGATTAACAAATATTGTTTGATTTTATGTGTCTCGGAGTTTCCTTATATAAATTGTAAGGAAACAATTCACAGATATTTTTATGTTATTAGACTTACAACCCCTTATTTTAAACTATGTGTTTTTAGATCAGATTCAGTGTTAGTAAAATAAATAATGTCGTTTTTATCTTGGAGCATAAAACCTTATTATATACCAGTGTAGATTGACCGTTGTGGTATCACCGCCACACCGATTTTTAGCTTGAAATAGTTCTTGCTTTTTGATGGATGGGTGTGGTTGACGGCTCACTTATATATGAGACGACCATCTCAGTCCTATTAACTAGCAACACATCTGTAATCAACTGAAGATAGAACCTCTATTCTATGTGAAGTTGCTTACAAATGTCCATGTGCAGTAACGAATAACCATCTGATGGGGCAAGCTCGTTTGGTACTCCAATCTGATAAAGAAAAAAACATTAAAAATAAAATTCGTAAGGCCACAAAGCAGTCAACGAAAACAAATTCGGAAGCCCAACATAAATTACTCCGAGTTTTAAGACTTTTGACGTCAAACTAAAAAGTAATTATGAAAAACCCGATATGTCTTGATTAATACAGGCAGGTACGAAACGATTTATAGGTCCACCTAATCAGGTATTATAACGTTTTACAATGTAATTAATGAGTTTTTCTCTTATCAAAAAAACAAGCTGTTGCCGTTTACTTGTGGTAATTACTTGGTATTTTTACTTGACGACCAAAGATTACGTTTTTGATTAATTGCGCCGGTGGTCACGCGAATAATTTGGCTTTGCATAGGAATAGTATTAACGTGGAAATAGGCTTTTCTTTGATTACATTTTTAAAGATTTATAACTCTTGTAGATACGCAAAAGTCGTTAAAATAATAACGTTTTTGACACTAATAGTCGAAGGGCTAGTGATTTTCTTCTAGAATTTTGTCTCGCGTCTTGGATGTTATGGATAGGATAGACAAGTAGACAAACCAGAGCTAAATCTAAATTCACCATTCAGATATCTGTCTGGCCGAGGATCGAACCCGGAACCTACTGTATGTGAGACCGGTATAGTGACCGTGCCATCACGTGGCTCACCAAATCGTAGCTTATTTGAATTGGTTTACATTGTTAAGTTAATGATGAAACGCTTACGACAGATAATTTAATTTTTTATTTGGATTTTAGATGAAAACCAATGCAAGTGGTTATTTCCGCGTGGATACATCCCCGATAAAACTAAAGTCCTACTGAAGATTAGCCATATATGTTGTTCTACCCCTAAAGACAAAGTAAATATTTTGGGTATTTCCCACTTAAAATTTCTTTAGTACACATAGGTATGTTGATGACAATTGAGTGCAATTGTCATTGTAGTAACTATTCATTTACCATGATTTATACTTTACTTTTAATTTACTTGTAATTGGAATTTAATTCCATTTAGACATTGTAATATTTGAATTTGAATTTTTTTTTGCCGATATTTTGACCAGTTACATGGATCGTGGTCACGGCGAAGCTGTTTTATCGTGACCACGATCCATGTAACTGGGTGGAAATATCGGCAAAAAAAATTCAAAAAACCGCATATCGTGAGCACCCGTAACATATTAAAATGTATAAATTCCGCGATAATATTAGTCTAAAATCATAGAATTAGACAGCAATATTCTCCTGTCAATCTGAAGTTCTTCGACCTCTATAACCTCATTCATAATAACTCCGGCTTTCAGTTTTCAGTATCAAACATTACTGCCGAAAAAACCATTCGAAGGGAATTATTTATTCAAGTTCAACGACCCTTGCTCAGGTGAACGATGACGTCACGGTCGCAGGTCATTTACTCAAGAGATGTTTTATCGCTGAAAAATAGTGGTACGTGGAAGGGATCTATTGATAGTGGTTAATGCTGGCCATTACTTACGTTTCGCTGCTCCACGGCTAATGCATCCGGGATTGGACGTCCGATCCGATATTTCGAGGTACTTCCAGTGATCGAGTGCCGAGATACATTAGGATCTAGGTGCTTTTCCACTGTCAAGGTACTTGCGGTAAAAAGGTTTTAGAAGTGGTACTCGACAGGCTGCATGGTTGTGGTCCAAATTATGTTTATGTAGGTCCCTGGTGCCCATATAACCCTGTAATCAAAAGGTCCCTGAAATCATTATCTGAAGATGATCCAATGTTACTGGACTGAAACGAATTAGTACGCTTTAAAATGACTTACTTTACTTGATGAAACTATGGTTCCAAATAATCGTTAAAACTTTAGTTCATAGTTAGTTATTGGTGTACTTGTCGTCAATTTTAAATCAAGAAAAGAAAAACATAAAATTTAAGGTTAAAATATACCAGAAGTATAAATATAATTCGAAATGTTGATGACATTTCGAATTATATTTATACTTCTGGTTATCTATCTCAAATATGACCTATCTTTCCTTAACTAAGAATTCGTGAAAATTTGCTAACTTTCGATATAGAAATATCGGTCCCTTCATAGGTAAGCGGTCAATGGAAACAGCGGACGTGAAGTAATATTGTTTGAAGGTAGTTCCAGGTTCCAATCTCGGAAAAATTGGTCTCAGTTCTATTAGGTTTTTTAACTTTCTTTCAGAAATGGTAACTAAGGCGTAGCTGGCTGAAATCTTGTTCAATTTAAAAGTAATTCTATTGAAACTTTTATAAAATAGTGACGTATTCGACAACTGTATTTTTGGACCTAGGTTCCTTAACTAGGCTCACGGGGTGTGCGAAATGATAGAAATTGTCACGTTAATTTTAAAAGAAACGAGCCAGATAGTAAGTGATCTCTGTCGCCTATGGCCACCTGTAATGATTTTCATATAGCAAACACTTAGTTAATTAATGATGCTTCTCAAGATAATCGCCTCGTTTCAAGCGTGACAACCATACCGTTGCAAGAAACTCAAAAAGTAATAATCATAAAATAATAACACAATGTTAATAAAAAAATTCATATATCTGACAAACTAGCTTATTCCTGCGATTCCAACCAATAAAACAGCACACATCTAAGATGAATAACTAACTATAACACGAAATAAAACAAAACGCAAGAAAGCAAACAAATATACATAAACGTATGAAACAATAATTTTGAAAATCGGTCTAGAAACGGCGGAGAAATCGGTGAACTTACATAAAAAAAATACATACAGTCGAACGTATAACCTCCTCGTTTTCGAAGTCGATTAAAAAGCAAGATATTTAAATAGCGAATAAAATAAACAACAAGAAGAATAGATAAATTAATAACCATTACAATATAATTGCGCTCAAAACACGCACAAGTCCTACAGACCGTAATAATTAGACGTTTTGACAAGAAATCGAACTGTAGCCGCCAGATATTTGTACAAGCTTTTATTTAACTTGCTTTGTTAATACGTGTAAGGGTCAAATATTTAGTGAAACATAAACGCTTTCTACAGTCATAGCCACAGTAGGATTTTCTCCTGTGTCGTGGGTGCCATGAATAGAAACCTAAAGTCATCATTCACATTTCAGTTTGGCCGGGAATCGAGCCCGGAACCCACTTTCAGACCGTTAAGGTGACCGCTCCGCCACGCGGGTCGTCAAATTAGTAGTAGTAAATAAATGTTTATTCCTCAAGTTTTTTAACCTAATTGACCCCAGCCGGTTGAGTTCGAGAAGCAGTGATAACCGAATGGTTGACCTATCAATCGAGGGTGCAAGGTTGGAATCCCAGGTCCCATAACAAATTTTCTAACATTATGTACGTATCAGAAATTAATTATCACTGCTATCACAAACACGCTTGAAAGCTCTTTAAAAATCAGTTCTCAAAAGTGTGTGAAGTGTACCAATTCTCATTTGGCCTGAACGGTGGTTGAGATAAACTGACTATGACTGTAAAACTTTCGAAAAATTGAGATCTTCAAGTGGTAAAATAGTGTTAACTTTAACGTTGTATAAAATTTCTATTGATCATAGTGCCTCGGGAGTCAGCACAACAAACGGGAGCGGTTTCTTTTGTGTTCCATAACTGCAATAAAATACATGGTTACAATACAAGATAACTGTACTCGTATATA
Source organism: Cecropterus toxeus (assembly GCA_018249875.1). Taxonomy (NCBI): domain Eukaryota; kingdom Metazoa; phylum Arthropoda; class Insecta; order Lepidoptera; family Hesperiidae; genus Cecropterus; species Cecropterus toxeus. The sequence continues at coordinate 10,234 of DWNE01001637.1, read as the reverse complement.
GAAGCAAACAATAACTTTCAATGTAAGCATACTAACATCAAAGTTATTTAATTATTGGGCAAACAAAGGACGAGTACATAACAGACGTTTGGAAGGATAAACGGTAAAGGGCCATGAAAAACGGGCCTTAAAAAAAGTCATTGCTCCGGCCATTACTACGCGTGTATTCTATTTAGGGTTGTCAGAAAAAAGTTAATATATTGATGAAATGATAAATGTTTTAATCGCATCTATATATGTCGCGTGTATTCTATTTAGGGTAAGCATCTTAAATTATTTTAATTAAGATTAAGTTTATTAATTAAAAGTAGAAAATGTTTAATAATTAAACCTAGAACTTGAAAACTAAATTTAATAGAAATGAGCTCGGTCTCTCCTAATACTTTTTGCTAGCCCTAGTTTTTGCTAATAATAATCATTGTACGGCACCTGGCATGCGTTTCAGTGATCGCAGTGGGTGTTGATCTTACATAGGAACACGTTTGTACTCATGTAGTACATTTTGTCGCTCAGTAACATTTTACGACATTCACGTAAATGTGGTATTTGTGCTATTCAAGACTACAGGGGTCTTGTCTGATGTCAATAACACATGCGTTGCTACTCTCCTAACTCTCCGAGTTGCTAAGGTCGCCTCGTATGAAGAGTATGTATTATTTTACCGTAAGTGCCAACCCTATTCTGAATGTGCTGAAGGCAGTCTTTGTCCGCAGCGGTCGTTTATTCGCGCACAAAACTTTTGGGACTGTTAATGTGCAAATTAATCGTCAGTAAGTCTTGTTGCAACAATGCTACGTATTCCGGCTTCTTTGGTTAAAAGAACTCAAATGGGTATGCGGATATTTTAGAATTCTTAGTATATGTAATACTATTTGTGTATTACTTTTTCTCTTTTCTGGCCTAGAGAAAATATACAAGATATATACAAGATTTAGTTTTTTTTGAAGTAGTCTTAACTGAAAAATTCATTATTATACATAATGATTTCAGTTGTTTGATCGTAGTCCCAATTGTAACAACACGTCTAGATATTTGTCATCAACCCATTATTGTCCCAGGGCTGGGCACGGATCTTTTCTCAGGATAAGAGTTTAGCAATATAGTTTAACGCGCTGGCTAAGTCTGAAATGGTAGAATTCTCACACCCTTGAAAAGTTTATAAAAGATTTCTAAAGCGATGTTTTCCTTCGCCATGAAGTGATAATTCGTTTTTAATATGCTTATCATTATATAGGCAAAAAAAAATCTCAATTATGTAAACGTGTCTACACAGACGTCATACAATACATAGTTTAAGGTAACAATAAGAAAAATACTTAATTCTTCGTCTTAATCGAGGGTCCGAGCTTAAAAACCCAGGAGCGCACCGCTATTTTTTCTAAAATAGCGTACGTTTTAATAATGAATTATCACTGCTTTAAAATGAAGGAAACCACCGCGAAACAAACTCACCTGAGACTTAGTTTTTTTTTTATATTAAGTAGCAAACGTACAAGCAGCCCATGGACATTTGTAAGCAACCTCTATATGAAGTCGAACACAGATGCGTTGCTACTCCCGAGGACTGAGATGGTCGCCTCATATAAAATTGAGCCGGCAACCACACCCTTCCATCGAAACGCCAGAACTACTTCACGCTAGAAATAGGTGTGGCGGTGGTGCTTCCCCGGTCGGTAGCCAAGTGGCCACCTTCTATTGCCGCTATAACAACAAAAAAATACAACAGAATAAAAAATATTTAAGGGGGCTCCAATACATAACGTGTTTCTTTTCGTTTTTTTCTATAGATAATGTACCATTCGTGCGCGAGTCCGACTCGCATGATACTCGTACATATATGATTAGAGGTAGGTGACAAGAACGAGTAGGGGTTTAAAAAGTTGAGGAATTCCTGTGACGTATTTTACCTATGGCTCCTTAGGGGTGGGTCGAAATAAATCTCACTACTTAGCAGGTCGGGCGGGGCGAAAAATTCCCAATATTTCCTCATGACATAATGGACGCCCATTAAGTATTATACATTTACGGCTTCGATAAGTTTTTACGTATACAGCAGTTGAGTCAAACGTCTTACGTCAAAACTTGCGGCCACTTATATCCGCAACGTCGATACTACTACGAAAATATTTTCATGTACGTACAAAGTAATATATTATAATTTTCCCTGTGCCATACAAACATGTAACACATAGATATTTCTGCGACAAAACATACAAAGTCTTTTTACTTTAGAATCGTTAGGCAGGTATGGCAGGCCTACTTGAGGAAAAAATATATGACTATGAATATATGACTAACGTAAAAGACTAATAGCAAATCGAATTTATATAGGAGACATGAATGGTTGCTTGGATATGGGTACAAGGAAAATATACCAAGGAGATTTTCCTAAGTTGTGTCAATCTGCATTTGGGCATAAGACTAAAGCTTGATCTTAAAATTAAAAATATTACAAAAATCAAAAATACCCGTTTGCTTAAACTGCAAAAAGAAAAATAAGGGCTACAATAATTAAATAGGTAAGTATATTATAATAGAAAAGCCATGACAAATGATATATCCATATGATAAAATTCTTTAAATTATTTTGACTGCAGAGCGTGCTAAAGAAGTAGACATATGTACATACAAACATACATACATTGTCTCAAAACATGACCCTCCTTCTGATGCAGTCAGGTAGAAATACATGCAATTTTTTTATTCATGTAGCATTTGCCAACAAAATGGACATACATACAAACATATGTTCGAATAACATTACTCTCCTTCAGACTCAATCAAATAACAAAACTTCCTGGGACAAGACCAGGGCCTGACAGAATACCACAATATTGATGGGAAAAAAATAATTTTATCTATTAGCCAACCAGAAACCATGAGATCCCTACAGCCCATGACCTTAACACTAACGTAATATCTTGAAAAGAAGAAATAACGAACAGTCCATATACTACCAGAAAATAAGTTAAAATAATGAGAAACGATTTAAACAAGCTAAAAATAACAACAGTAAACATAAAAATTCCATGCTGACTGCATAAAAATCCAAAAATATCTGATTAACATGCAACTTGTTTTGCACTATCGAATTTCCTGGTCAATCAATAACTGGTACTGCTTTTACTGCGAAATAACAAGCGTGGGAAATTCATACGACATCAACACTAAGCAAAATACAACAAGGCCTCAGAAATAAGTTCATTCAATGATATATAGTATCACAGAAAATATACTATTTAAAAAGTAAACTAGGAAAAAACGCAACTAAAACATATGCACAATGGTATCCCTGGTACAACAAACAAAATTATCATTAATTTTTGTTTTTTCAAATATCAGGTTTTAATTGAAGGTTTAATATTTCATTAATACCAATATATATAAAGCCTATATTTAGATATAACATGTGCCATGTGCATCCTACTTATATCACAAATGGAAAAAGTTTTTGAGGATGTATATGTTTACTCCTTCACGTAAATAGTACTGGTTGGATTTCACAAAAATTTTGCACAAAGGTAGGTTAAACCTGACTGAAGTGGGGGGATAATCTAACAAGATGTAATTCTACACGACAAAGTAGTCACCATAACATTTACTTAACCAGGTAGACATTCACTTGATGAATTCCAAAATTCACTCTTTTTTGGTATGCATATTATGGTACTTATTTTCGTGTTTCCATGGTACATGCGAATCCTGGTTTAAAGTGTAATAATCTAGTCACAAAATCAAGTTCGTGACTAGTTAGCAGATAAAGTTGAGAAAGTTAACTGATAAGGTATTATGCCTTGTTTATTATACTGAACTAAAAAACTGACTTTTACAACTTTTGCCTGTTCATGAAAGCAGAACTTGGAAAACACCATAACATACCTGAATGGGTTTGTATTAGCAACTTTGTAATAAGTATATATAATATATAAGGGGCTACAATTTATATGTACTAGGAGTTCATATCAAGTACTAGATACTATCACCTAAATGATTTATGTATTAATGTCAACATAAATAAGTAAATTATACTGTTAAAACAGTTACAGTCCGTCTAATTGAAACTTTTTTACAAAAAAAACTTTAAATCTGATGCAATTGAGATTTGCAACGTAAATTTTGCAATTATTTCAATTTAGTTGGCAATAAGTAACTTTTTAGATAAGAATATTTTACATGAAGAGTTGAGATTAGTTTTAAATATTAAATATTTTTTGTTACCTCTAAAAATTTCATAAAAAAATATCTGCAAAAACGTAACAATGATTATTTAACTTTTTTTTGAATTAAACTTACATTGAAAGGGTGCAAATGTCTTGCTATAAATTGCTTATGAGATCCTTTCATAACATAGATGTAGCATACAAGCATGCAGTACCCCTGATAATAAGTGAGCATAAATAAGCATAGCATATGAACATCTGTGAGCAATCCCAGAAAGATTCAGTCATATGCGAGGTTAAAATGAGTGTGTCCATAATCACACCCATGAAACCGAAACCTATTCGATTTTCTTACTTATCATCGCATCTTGTTTAGAAAATTTGGTCCATCAGACAGATAATTTTTGTTTAAGCTAAATATAATACTTCTTTACTATGACGAACAAGTGGTTATACATAATGCTAGGTATTCTAGGAAATATAAATCTCATCTAACATTTATTAAAACAAAATTTTGTCACTGTGCTGATTGAATCGGTCCATTCTTGGATCCCAATTTCATAAAATACCAACAGACACAAAAAGTCTAAATAAATAAAGCTATTGGAAACACATACAGTTTGATGCTTACATAGGTCAGGAATATCTGCATAAAATTTGATGTGGTAACGGAGATAGGGCTGAAATGCCTACATTACATTTGAGGTGGTAAGGGAGACATACATATGAGGCAAACTACTGCCAAGGGCAGCAACACATCTGTGGGACTCTAACCTTATCTGGGGTGAAATTAGAAGTGCACGAGGAGCAATGGGCGCTTACCGTCAAATGGACTGCATGTTTGTTTGAAACTTATATAAAAAAATACTAAGATTATGAATGATTACTAGTGAATTCTCTTTTTTCACGTATTTGGTAATTCTTTTGGTATAGTAATAGTTTACTTACTATCAGATTTGACTTTATAACCTAGAGCCTTAGAGATATGTAAACAAATTGTTCAAACTATTTTTCAACTTACAGATAAAAAAGTTTACGTTATAATTAATTGAAATCTTACCTTTAGCAGATATCAGCAACTGAGACTCCACAACTTTGTTAGGCCAGTACTCCTCAAACTCAGTCCCGGGAGGAAAGTAACTTTTAATGTCTGACAAACTTATCACTGAACAGGTCTCACTGGCAAACAGTTCGTTCCTTATGCCCTGCACTTTGCAACAAAACTTCAGGTACGACAAGTCCCAGCCCTTCAGCTGGTCCGCCTTCAATTTCAAGTTGTCCGTTTCACCCTCAAAATAGAACAGAGGCACAAACTTTTGATTATCGCGCACCGTGTAGGGCACCACCGACTCCTTGTTGATTCTGATGAAGCCGCACTTGTCCTTGTTGTTGGTGGTGCCCCGTAACAACTTATTGTAACACACGTCCAAGAAATTATAGAACTCGTAGGCGTCCGAAAGCCGCACGACCAGGTCCTTCTGCGTGAAGGGCTCCCGGCCGAACTGGCCGTCGCAGTGCCGGTTGTTGATCTCGTTCAGCAGCCGCGCCTCTATCTCCGTAATGTAGTAGCTGCGGATGCAAGTGCACGAATAGATGTCCGCGTGTAGGTAGTTCAGGTACTTGTTGAGCAGTTTGATCTCGACCATGCGCACCGCCACGTACTTCTCCCCTGACCGGTAGATGTACGGGATGTGACACTTGCCCAACATGTCCCAGCCGAAGTGGCCCTTCCAGCTGGCCTCGTCCGGGGCCGGCGTCTTCTTGTCCTCGCCGGTGGGCCGCTGCTCGGCGGCCGGCGCGCCCGGCTTGCGCGTCAGGAAGTTGAGGATGCCCATTTGACCGCCGACGCCGGGCGGCGCCGCGCTCACCATGGCGCCGGGCGGGGGCCGCGCGGCCGCAACTGACGCCGCCAGAGCCTTCGCCTTGTTGGCCTCCACCATCTTGGCCGCCAGCTCCCTGATCTCCGCCTCATCGGGCCGTTCTGTCTTCACCTTCACTAGAGTTTCCGACATTATGCCGTTTGGAACTTGAATTTTAAATTAGAAATCACTTCGAGTCCGTATAATCACTAAGCCTCATGGTAGGGCTCACGGCTACATCCTGTCACTGATCGCACTCGATCGGTCAGTTTACGCGGGATGTAAACATTCGAACCGACACAGACACAACACCTTATTATCACTTCACTATTTGACAGATTAGCGATGTTTTCGAGTCACTTTGTTGATAAAAATATTATTTTCATTCAGCACACACGGGTACTGCCGCCAAATTCCGTGTCGCTCCGGCGTGTTTCTCCGAGGGTATCCTCCGACTCTACTGAGACATAAACTTCCGTCTTGCTCGGTATTAGTAACTTTTGAAAAACTATTTTCCGGTAACTTTAAAGTTTCAAAAAATTGTTTTGAGGTCGCTTTATATTTTTAAAATATTTTTGGTTTCACCGTGTGGTTGAGAGAACATGAAACCCAAATTTTGTGTTCGCGAGGGAAATGCCCAATACCGTTGTGTAGTCTCGTGGGGAGTGCGCGTTAATTCATGTACATTTTTCACTTTTTGGTGACTCAGCATCGAACAAAATGGCTGCCGACAAGGCTTTGTTGGCCAATCGGGCCATTGCAAGCGCTATACATGCCTACAAAAATCCCGTCTGTGACGTATGCGCACTCCCCACGAGACTAGTTCTCAAGGACTTTTCATTTTTAGTTCCCAAACTATCAATCTATTTTTAAACTTCTGAAGCAAAAACGAGAAACAGTATGGTCTCTCAAGTCCTAAAATCTACCAAAACACCAACCACATACGCTCAATTTATCCAAATATCGTAACTAAGTTACAATACAAATAAGATTTATGAATGTACTTTTACAAAGTAGGTAGTCACTATGGCTAGTCTCGTAACACTTCGCCGTCGTTGTTAAGGAATACATGAATTGCCAATTGGAGTAAAATGAATCTTATCGCCGCGACGTAGAGTGCAGGCAAGCGTATAAGTTATAAGAATCTTGGTCTTAGTAGCCGTTGTAGCGAGACTAGCCGACGCGCGCATTCCACGAACAATAATCCCCTGCAAGAGAGAACGAGATAGCATTATGTAAAAAGTAGATGTCAAATGTTTAGGTATTTTACTATGAACATATACAGAGAACGTATAGGTAGGTATATAATGCAATTACGAGCTTACGTAAGCACCTTTAACCTACTTTATAAAGAAGTAGCTAGGTACCTATAGCGGTTTTTAGCCGAAATAATGTTCCTTATGTAATATAGGTAAGGAATATAGGTACATGTCCAATTAAGCATAATAATGAGTTATAAATGGGTAACCAAAATCAAAGTTATTACCTATTCCTCAACACCCATATAAAAAAATAAGATAGCACAAAAGGAGGGTGTACTTATATCTCTGTAAATCTGTAAAGTTTATCTAACCTAATTTTTGAAAAATTCTTGAAAAGATATTGTTTTTTTTTGTGCATAATATTTTACTAGGATTTAACAGTATATACTTAGTTGTTGTAATTATCTAGTATGTAGTTTTGGATCGATTATTATCAATTAACTTCATCATCATTATACCTACTGCACTAACTACCCAAAGATTAAAAAGTCAACGCCTAACTATACCTACGCAATGAAAATAAACCGACCTAACAAGAAGTTGCCGCATATCTTTTTTCTTAGAAATGTTATGATAACACGGATAAGACTGATAAGTATTTAGACGGATCATATAATTGTAGAGACAATATGTTTATTTATTAGCAATTTATTTATTTTAATTCGTAATTATTATGAAATTTCTTATCATCTTTTTATTTTACCGGAGTAGCACGGTTTTTGGTCTAAAATTTTCGAAGTCCGGGTTCGAGCTAGAGCAGACACTTTTCATCACAAATGGCCGACAAGGCTTAAGATATTATGAAAAAAAATATATTTTGGGTATATTTATGAAATCCTACATCTTCACAAGTGTCACACCACAATTGGTACTTGGTACAGTAATTCAGATTGCGCCGTACAGACACAGCCAAAATGTGTTTGCCTCTTATTTCTATAATATATTCGGACACGTGTACGCACTCGTTAAATTAATTAATTCATAATTGGTTTAATTTTGAATTTGTTGCCATTAATTATGGCACTCACTGAAAGTGCGAATTTTCGCACAAAATAATAATGTAACGCAGAGTGTTATAGTTTTCTAACCTTTTTGTTTAACGTTTTTAGGTGTTTTTTTTATTATATGTATTTTTATACTTAAATAAACATCACTGAACACGACATGATACAACATGTCACGTCACGCCACGCTACACCACGCCAGCCTACGCCATTCCACCACCCGATACGACGTCACACGTATCATATTAATAGAACCTACCATCTACCGTTAGCGAAATTAATGAAGAAAAGAAAACAACTCACAAGATTATACCATCTTAATATTTTATATACGTATGCTCATTTGATTTGATTTATAACTTGCAGATGATTAACTTTTTCCCAATGCACACTTAGAAAATGCTAAGAAAACAAAGTTTGTTAATAAGTAATTATCGTATGCTTTCAACTCTTCGTATATCCTTTCGTATTCGTGGTGGGAAATGTATTGAAATAAAGAGAGTTGGTAGCATACTCCTTTAGTGAAGCTTATACATCGAGTTATATTATAGTAAAACATTAAATTAAGGATTATACTACACACTACATAGGGATGACCTCTCCGCATCATTGTAATGTGATGTTATTTTGGTTTGATCAACGACCATTACTCACCCAGTGCTGAATACAGGCCTCCGTATGTTGTTTCCACCCCAGCGGATTGTTTACCATTCTCGTACAATCTAATTGGTTTCTCCTTTCAATAAAAATCTACAACAACATCACTCCATGAAAGTCCTGGTGCACCAGGGTACTTCCTTCACAAGGTAACTTTTCAATGGGCGAACGGAACTACGACCATCCTACCGTCCTAACAAACACACCTTAAAGGTTATACAATATTTGTGATTCGACTCTAGAAACATCACCGCCCCCTTTTCGTGTTTAAGAACAGCAATGTTTGCTAAGGGCTGCTGTGTTCTTTTTTTTTATCGGATTGAAGTAGCAAATGAGCATGCAGTCCACGTAATGGTAAGTGATTACTGCCGTCCATGGACATCTGGAAGCAACTTCATATAGAACAGGGGTTGCTACTCCCGAGGACTGAGGTGATCTGAGACTGGATGGATATATGAATAAGCGAGCAACCACACCCTTTCAAAGAAAACCAAGAACTGCTTCATACTATAAATAGGTGTGACGGTATTTTCTCCACGGCCGAACTATAATGGTTCTACTACCGGTAAAAATCTTAACGAACGTCGGTGGGTGTACGTAGTTTCTCGTGTAAAATGTACCTACTTAGAAGTTGCAGCGATCGTCATCATTAACCCATGTCATTCCACGACTAGATTTGGACCTTTGCTCAGATTTTCAAGGGCTTAATATTTTTGGTCAGTGTTTTATAGTTGTAGAAAAATTGTTGAAAGCTTTAGCAATAATAAGGGGGCGTTGATGTTTAATGGCTTGCTTTTTTTTGTCAATTTGCGGACATAATCTTGCAGCGGAAATAGAATCTGTACTATTGAGAAACGATTAAAGAGATTACAGGTACCATCGAATAAAGGGACAACATTCCCTGCCTATAGTAAAAGGCATAAAGGTCAAATCAATCAATATCAAATCACCTATCCAGTAACTCCTGGAAGGATGGTATTGAGGGTGTAAATGACAGCGTACCGAATATAAAAATATGGATTCCTGAACTTTTATGCATTTTTTTTACAGATTTTGGTAGTATTTCAATACTACTGCACAATGCAACATGAATATTAAAAAAAAAAAAACACTTATATTATTATTGATTTTCACGAAAACCAGCAATAGGTTAAAATAATGTAATGAATTCGCTATCAGCTGTTCGACCTTCGGTCAATGGCCTCGCGCGTTGTTTACAATACATTGCGCGCTCAAAAATGACCAACTCGGGAACCAATAATTTCCGAGGAAAATTGATGAGTTATTTTTTG
>DWNE01001636.1:0-21268 GCA_018249875.1 Cecropterus toxeus | reverse complement strand
TGTACATGTAGGTATCCATAGCGCGCAATGTACGCGCCACTTGAACGTTACGGTTCTCAGTAATAAACTAGCATTCGTGTACGCTGTGTGTTTCATTCAAAATACCTCAATAAGGCAAGAGAAGCTTAAATTATTAGGAAACCGCAGTCAGATACTGCAATTTATCTGTACGATCTCTCTAAAACTTTGGTTGGAAAATATGTATAACTTGGAATAAAAATCAGCTTCATCCTTTATTTCTCTCGTAACAAAATCAATTGTCCGTGCGATGGTTTTATCGCTGTAAGTATTCGTATGTTTAAACCGTGTAGTCTTACTCAAGTTTAATAGAATTTCTCCACGCTCCACTTTATCTTGTATAATAATATGTTAAGTTATAAACTAGACGTAACACCACTTGTAGCCTGTTTCATAAAGGCAAATGTAGTTAGTTATTATTAGACGTTTGTTAAAACTAACTAAAGTGATAATTTTTATTTTTGGCGGTAATATTAAACTATTGCAAGAAGTTGAGAAACGTTTGATTTTAAATTGTTTGGCAATATGTATATTGGATATATACCTATAATTATATGCTTCGATAATGGAAAATGGATTCTATGGAGCTTTGATTTAAATGTTACTGCAAATGTAAGGTATAATATATTATAATATTAAAAGTACAATATTAGCAGATAACACAAATAATTAAAAAATACTTACTAATTCCAACAGGTAAAACTACATTTTCTTACACGTTTGCATTAATATAATTATTACATTTAAAATTACTAAATTAAATGTTAAAATAAACAGGTATAACAACAATTTTTCATTGTCCTCTGCGGGACACGGAATCGAATTGGAGCTCTCGACGAGACAGACAGGGATGATCACTATGCCAAGCGAGTCATACCGATTTAAAACTGAGCCATTTTGTTATTTTTATCAGTGATTGGAAATTATTCGAAGAAATATTTATCTCTCGTAAGCTTATGCATCTCCAGCGAGCTTCGTAAACCTTTAATAGAATTTCTCTAAGCTTCACTTCACTCCGATTTTAGTAACATAAGTTGAAAATCCAAGCCATCTCGTATGTGTTTATGTGTTATTATATGTCAGATTTTTCGCTTGCAATCCATTAATACGATATTTTGTATTTGTAAATATTTCTTGTTTATCCTTTACTAGATTATTCTCGCGACTGTACCCGCTTTGGTAACGTTTACCAAGGTAGATCTAGATACTACCCCTTGTGCATCCATAAACTATTTGTGCGCCAAATTTCAGCAAATTCCGACCAGTTAATGCATAAAAAGTAACGAACACGAAAATAGATCTTAAGAAAGTTTCGCAATATAAGTACGATATTTATGAAATTAACATTTAACGCGTTGAAAGTTTATAATATCTTTAATGAACGTTACGACGTATTTACTTCTGTAAATACGTTTATAAAACTCTATAAGAAGTTTACAAGACTTTGCTACAACTGAGAGCGCTGAGATGTGACATCTTTACGTGTATTTCTGCACACTTCAAGAATTTTCACTCGTCTCCTTAACATCACTTCAAGTGGCAGCATAAGCTCTGAAAGTTAATATTCACTTCGTGCAATTTGTAATTAGTAACGTTTAGTTTTTTATTTATTTACTCACAAGTTATTGCGCACGGTAACATTACATTAATCATACATGAAACATACATTTTTTTAAGTGGGTAATCCTCATGGATACCCAGCCGCCCGGGGTAGCAGCTGGGTTATGTCGGACTCTTACCGGCTAAGCCCCCACTGTGTTTTCTCCTTGCACCGCACGGCGGGAACATGGGAACGCTTTCGCAACCATCCGCGAACCCGCCGGACCTAGTTTTGTACCAAGTGAAGGACTGGTACAGAACTGGTACATTGGATGTTTATGAAGACTTAATAGATTTGAGTGATCGCAAAGATTGGTGCTGTCAGCAGCCAATTTTACATCCATTTCTTCTTTTAATGTGTGATTTTTTTCAGCCATACATCGTAATTATGATGATCAATGATTAATACCATTGAAAATAAGTTAAAGCTATCAATATGGATCACCCCCGAATAAAACATAAAAAAATTGATATAAGTATATCTATAACACATCCAGGTATATCTAAGAAAACTTCATATTTTTATGGTGAAACGAATAGCAAAAAATATGACTGGTGAGTCAGTATAATAGAAATAGATTTTTAAACACACACACACACGCTTTCTACACTCATAGCCCCACATTAGGAATTTATCACACACAAAGACGAACACACAAACATCCAGACCCAAAAAAGACATCTAAATTCAACATTCAGATGTCTGTCCGGCCGGGGATCGAATCCAGGACCCATTGCGTGTCAGACTGCATGGTGACCGCTCCGCCACGCGGGTCGTTATGTTATCATAAAATGGCGAATGGATACATTGTTTACATAATATCCGTACGAAATATACGTGAACCAAAACCGAGAGCTGCATAAAGATTCCATCGCTATGAATGAACGTTATCCGATGTTGGATATGACTTATAGAATATTCAATGGCGTCGCATCTGCATGCTTGACGGCAACCTCGCCGGGCTCGTCGTGAGCACTGATTTATATACTAAACTCAGGTAAAGTACTTTCTGAGCGGGCTTACTATGTTTACGTAATGTTTATGTTTGAGCGATATTATCAACTTGTAACATCGACTATTTCAATGGAACTGGAATTTATCTTTATGTTAGGCAACGTATTTTTTGATAATCAAAAATTTGTTTGTTTAGGATCTACGTATCTACGTCTATAGAGTTTACTTAACAACCTATACTAGTATTTAAAAAAAACTTTGGTTAGCTTTTATACTTTTAATTATGTTTATCTTACTATTATAATAAAATTTTCTGAAAAAGTCTTATGTTTGTTAGTTACTCTTGTACGTAAAAAGTAATGGTTTTCGCTAAATTTACACACGGATTGTTTACGACCTGGATTAACATAGGATACTTATTATTGCGGTAAACGTGACCAAAGCAGATGCAGCCGCGGCAATAAGCTAGTTAAACTCAGAAACAGTATCCGATTTTCCTCAATTTTTTGTATTGAAAGTAATGGCTGCATTTTTTGCACCGACTGCCGTTTGACTCGCCCTTAACAAAGCTATGGTTACGCGTGAAATTTCCTGAAAAATAAATATAAAGGGACACAAAATAAAACAAACAGATTGCTTTGTAACGTTATCGGCTCGGAAAAACAAACAGTATCAGCTAGAACCTATTAAGCCCTATTTGGGGTGGTGTGGATTTTATTTCGAACTTTTTTGTGATCACAAAGCCACTAATCCCACACTTTAGCCTCTCAACTGTGCATAGGATCTGTTTGTTCAATTAAACAACTGTTTTGCCTGCTCGGAGTTCATACACTGAAGTTTACTGTTATATGTATATCGCACGGAATAAAAGGGACCTAATACGAAATAAGTGTTTTTTGAACTTAAGTAAGTTTCTCTACCTTAGCTACCCTAGTTTATCCATTTGTAGCATGAATGCGTCACTTTTTAATTTGCTTAATAAATGATACACTAGGTTATTAAGAGTTGTTTAAGGTACATTAGACCTAAAGCCTAGAAGATTAATAAAACTTTAATTTGTGACCCGCGTGGCGGAGCGGTCACCATTCCCGTCTGACATGCAGTGGGTTCCGGGTTCGACCTCAGCCAGAAAGACATCTGAATGATGAATTTAGATTTCTGGTATGGGTCTGGGAAAGCGTAATTTAATCAAAATACAACTTAATTATTTGTATACTTAAAAAAATATCCGTTATTTAAATTATATGACCATAATTCTGTCTTAGAATTTCAGTAGAGACTTATTTATAAACAACAAAATAAAAAACAATACATATTTCGTAAATTACATTTATAACTTCATAAAATACGTCGCAATGGTCTGTGAAAAGAGTTAACATTTAATATTCTTGTATTCTGTAAGTCGCTTTTACACGGAACAGTTAAAAGTAACTCAAAATGCTTCGGTCTTTTAAGTCTTCTGAGACTGCCGAGAAACTAGATATCTACGTCATTCGCATGGTAATGAAGCCTTTGATGGTAAGCTTCGGCGCACTTTCTAATTATATTTCTAACGCAGTCTACTTTGAGATCCTGACTTAGATATTTGTTTCTGAAATAACGTGAATTTGGCATTTCAATTAAATACTTCATTTCAATTTTCAGTTTGAAGACTTCATTTTAGGAAATGTAATTATTATACGGAATATTGCAACCGTATAATTTTTTTGTTAAGGAGCTTTTTCCTGCTGTTCTGTCCGCTCGGGTAATGTACCACGGTAAAAAGTATCCTACGTTAATATAAGCCATAAGCTATGTATGTCACAAATTTCATTCAAACCTAATCCGTAGTAGTTGTTGCTGGAAAGAGTAACAAATACGCGAACATTCTCATAAACTTTCGCATTTGAATTATTAGTATAGTATTTTTTTAAAGAAATCTTAAACGTGTTGGTTTCTTCACTACATTTTCCTTCGTCATTATTGCCTGAGGTTTAACCATTGGACCCCGATAGAGAGACATTAGGTTATTAAGGGATGTTAAGGGTTATTAAGGGATACTGTAAACATATATCGTATAAAGCAAAGAAATATGTTGCTTTGTTTGTTTTTGTTAATATTCTAGTTGTGAGGGATCATAAGCACGATTTCTGTTCAAAGATAATAACGGTTCTAGTTCATTATCTACTTCAGCGCATTGCTATTAGGTTATAATAAAATATAAGTATTAGTGTAAGATACTAATGGAAATGTCATGTTGATAAAAACTTAACTTACGTTTATATTGCCTTTTAATATGACATCTTCCTCTGTGTAGGTTTTTATATGATTTGTGATGGTTAGACAAATACGGCATATTTATTGCTTTTATATCTAAATATGGAATGTTATGTTAGCTATTTGAAATCATATTTTCTTAGAATAGATATACATCATGATGAGAAAATCATTATCCTTAAAATAAGGATAACTGTTCACATCATCACAGTTCATACAAGATCTTTTATTATTAACTCAATGGTCATTTTTCAATGCATAAAATAACGTGACATATGTCATAATGTCGTCTATTCACGAAGGCTTCGCTTAAGTACCTAGTAAGTACCTAATCTACTTTCACACAAAGCCTCTTGCATGTACGACTTATTTTGCGACCGCTATTCGAAATTTACAATGAACCTAGATGATGATAGCCAGCTTTATTTATTATTATAGTTTTATCGAAATTAGTTCACGAATGTTCAAACTGATTGATTGATTCGCTTTGCAAAGCTCGCGCCTTAGTAAAAAGCCAAGTAAATCACAGGTAGGTTTATATATTTCAAGAATTTGATTAATAAATAAATAGACAGTTTTGGTTATTACATATAGTACCGTTGACTCCGAATTAGTTTATTACATATGGTATAGCGAGCTGTGATAGTCTAATGGTTGAAACTCGGCCTCTCAATCGAGGGTCCGTGGTTCGAATCCCAGGCACGCACCACTGATTTTTCTAAAATGATGTGCGTATTAGAATTTAACTATCCCTGTTTTACGATGAAGGAAAACATCGTGAGGAAACCTGCACATCTGAGAGTTCTCTGAAAAAAGAGTTCTCAAAGAAGAAATGTCTGAAGTTTACCAATTCGCACTTGCGAAGCGCGTTGGAATATGGCCTTAAATTATCTCATTCTGAGAGAAGACCCGTGAACAGCAGTGGGACAGAAATACGTTGATGACGATATAGTTTCGCAAGGCGTAATAATCTTCCCTAAATATAACATAAATTAAGACAATTTAATTCGACGTTAGAGTTCTAACTACAATGCCCATTTCTGACCTACTGCTGGACACGAGTGTCTTCTCAGAGGGTTTGGGTATCATAATCTAGCGAAATAAAACCACCTTTTAGAACGTTTTCAAATAATTCACAGATGTGTAGGTTATATTTCTATATTTTCTTTTACCATTATAGGAAGTGGTAATTAACATTTAATTCGCACACACAAAGTCAGATAACACGTAGATATAACCTTCGTGTACCTAATGAGACACACTTCTTCTCACAGACACACTCTGACAATTCATTGCACAATAATATTCACATTTGTAATTAACATCCGGGAAGTAGTAAATGGCAAATGGAAACCTTTAGATACTTGATACGCAACGCCACCTTTAAAATAGTGTTTGAAAAGGTCGCAATATTTTGCAGGAACTAATTACTGATTCAAAAATTCCATGGGCATCTTAAATAAGATTATTACTTTATGTTATCAAAGATTCCTTGTTGCTTCTAAGAGAGGACCAATGAATATAAGCATTTTCATCTAACCAAACTCTTCAAAGCAGATTTTTTTATAAGATCCACCTTAGGTGGGCTACTAATTAGTTTAGTCTTTGGGGATTAAGTTACGCCCTGGATAAGCATGTTTCCTTTACCTATCTTTAGAACATAAAACACAACCGGACCTAACATTGATTATTATAAAAACTATTGAAAAAAAGTACAGTACTTGTATATCTGTTTGAATAAAATGGATAAAATACTGGCAATAAACTATATCACGCAGTGCAATATTTTATTTCATGTGTTTAAGAAATTAGTTTTGTCGTTATTTTAGTACTGCTCAAACTATGTTCATAAGGTAGTCATGGTAGGTCATTTGGAAAAGCAACAACTTTGTTCACATTCCAGATATTAAATTCCATTTCAGAGTAAGGTGATTACAGTTTCTTTTTAACCGACTTTCCAAAGGAAGAGAGGTTATCTTTAAAAGTTAATGCAGCTTTAATAGTCTGGAACTTTTTACCATGTTCTTTTTATATAAAAAGTGAAAAACACATGATAGTTCGAAGATATTTCGCACTTAGGTTATTGTAATTCTAAATTCGCGGTTATAAGAAATTATAAATAGAATTTTGTTATGATATATTGGTGATGTGACTGGTGTTTGTAAATCGACTCTAAATTTCGCACATTGAGGTCGAAAGGGAACAAACTCACAATTCCGCAAACTGAGTGAAATACTTTAAATTACCGGGTGGCAGAACCAAAGTAGTTCGACCGGGAAAGTATAACCGCCAAACCTATTTCTAATCTGAAGCAGTTCTTGTGTTTTATGGAAGGGTGTGGTTGCCGGCTCACTTATATATGAGGCGATCATCTTAGTACTCGGGCGTAGCCACGCATCTGTGATCGACTTCAGATACAACCCCTGTTCTATATGAAGTTTATTTACAGAATGGACATCTGTAGGGGGCAGCAGTACCCACTGATCATCAGGTGAACTGCATCCTCATTTGCTACTTCATGCATATAAAAAAATACTTCTGATACAGGAATGTATCATCTAACCATTTTGAAAGTAACGATTTAGTGCAAAAAACAAATACAAGTGTTACGTCCCTTTAATACCTTTGGCAGTTTAAGAAACACGCTAAAATGCGAGCACAATTTGTAATGACACAAAATGTAAATTTTGAATTAGGTCCCTTTCATCCTCATCATGCGAATTTTTATAGAGAAGGTTATATATATCCTTAAAAATATACAATTTTCTATGATTTCTGTAATAAATATTTAATAGGTGTATGTGTAGTTTACTATATATAGTTACATGTATATCTGTACATATTGTAAGATTTTAATTATAATTTGTTGAAATGAATGAAATAAACTTATGTTATCTGTTAAATCAGTATGTTTAATTTACTATATCCAATTGTAGGCAACATTAATACTTTAACTATGCACGTGAAGTTATATGAGTAACTTATACATTATTAGTAATTAACTTACCTTATATGTTTTATTTTAAAATTATTTTGTTTATTAAGCAATATAAAACGTGATATGTTATAAGCAAACGGTTTTTTGTCATAAAAGCGAGGAGTAGTCAATAAAATATATTGCTCTTTGAAGATAATTCATTCTCGTAATTATTGGATAAATTATGTTACTTGATAGAGATAGTTTTATAGTTTGGTTAATATAAATGTTTATTTATGAATTATAGAATACTATAATTCATTTATATTTGTTATACAGGTAGGCAATTTAGTATAGCTTATATAGGCATATTGATTTATGGAATATGTATTTCTTGGTTTTATTGGGATAAGTCATGAAAAGATGAAAGCTGTACCCTTGTTATTAAACGGCTTTATTACAGTTTTAACTACTACTAAGAAAGATATTTATTGGCTTTCTCGTAACTCGTTTCATTGCGGGATTAGAAGTGAGTCACTAAAAATAACGGAAGATATCCCCGTAATTACATTTAAAGCACCGTTTATGTCTAGAATATTACCTATTATTTTATATGATATGCACTTACGTACCCTTACCGTAGAAATACCGCGCCTGTCAAAATATTGTATAGAAAAATATGATTTTGTCTGCTCACGACAAGTCCGATATCTGTAGATGTAAATAAACCTTAAGGCGTTCCTTAAGATACTACGAAAGTACAAATAATTTATCTTCATGGTCGCATGTGTGCGTAATTTTCTTATATCTTAATGTTAATAATTTTGTTCTAACATTTCAGGATGAACAACCAGCGAAAATCCCCAAGACTGATACAAAGGATGATGAAGCTATGGTTACTTCTGAGCCAGTAGTTGATAAAGCAGCTGAGGAAGTTAAAGAAACTGAGAGTATGGATCTAGATGAAGCTCCTATTGTTCAGGAACCGAAAGTGGATGAAGAGAAAAATGGAGAAGCAAGCGCTCCTATTGCCGAAACTGTTATTGAAGATATTACAGACTCTATTGAACCTGTAGACGTACCAATGTTGGATGTAGAGCCTGTTATAACTGAGGAAAGCGACGATAAAGAGACAAAGACTGAAAAAACTGAAACTGAAGTAACAGAAGCAGCAGTAAAGCCTGATATAATTGTAACAAAGGCCGATGAAGATATGCCAAAGGCGGAGGAAGTTGTTGCTAAGCCTGATGAAGACAAATCCAAACCTGAAGTTGAAACAAAAACAGAAGAAGTTACAACAAAACCTGATGAAGCAATAACAAAGCCTGATGAAGTTGAAACGAAGCCTGATGAGGTTGTAACTAAACCTGAAGTAGTAGTAAAAGCTGCCGAAGTCTCGCCATCCAATGAAGGAAAAGAAAGCGTAGAAGTTAAAGTCACTGTAGACGAGTCAAAAACCAATGACGTAGAGGAGAAAGTAGAAACCGCAAAGGAACCCGAAAAGGAAAAAATCGAGACTGAGCTAGTAAAGGAAAAACCCAAAGTAGCTGAAGAGACTCCACCTGCTGTCATCGCTGAGATTGAAGAAATTACTGGAGAAAATCTTGACGATGTGGCAGAAATTATCGATGATATTGAGCCCGTGGTGGAAGAACCTCCAAATGAGGATATGGAAGATTTACAGAATGTCGGCGAAGTGTTAGAGAAAGAGTGTGATGAAATCTTGTCCAAAGTTCAAGATGTTACAAACTTGGACAATATTCCTTTAAAACCTCTATTGAACCCAATCGCTGAAGAACCCATGGAAACTGAAATAGACGCAGAGAACATGGATTCCAATGATATCGTTGATAGAATTTTAGACACAGAATTAGAACTTGAAATGAAACAGTGCAATGATATCGATCTAAATACTGTGTCTGAAATTACAGACGAGGCAAAGACTGAACAAACTGTAGAAACCAATATGAATGAAGAAAAAACTGAATCGGCTAAATCTGAAGAGATGGTAACTGAAAATAGTAAGGAGGCTAGCAGCGAAGCAGAAAGTATGGCCACGGAAAGCAGTCAACAGGACGCAAAGATTGAAGAAAAAGTAGAAAATAAAGAAAAAATGGATGAAAACGAAAAAGCAGAATGCAATAATAAAACTGAAAGCATTGATAAAGTGGAAACCAATGACAAGGAAGCGCCTAAAAATGAAGAAAGCAAAGAAACTATTGATAAGGAAGACAAAGGAGCGACTGAAAAAGTAGAAAACAAAGAAGAAATCGAAAGCAATGTCATGGCGGAAAATAAAGAAGAAACAGAGAAAATTGAGAAATCAGAGAACGCGGACAAAATGGATACCGACAAAGTAGAAGAACAGATCTCAAACGTTGAAGAGAGCAAAGAGAAACCGGCCGAAAACAGTACGGAAGAAGCTAAGGCGAAGGAGGAATCAACGGACACTGAAATGACGGAGGAAACTAAAGCTGACAGCGATAAAGAGTCTCAGGTGAACGGCAAAGCGACAAATGGCGACGATAAAACTGTAAACGTTAACGGAGATTCCAGTAAAGACGAACTAAGCTCGCGATTGTCCGTCGAGAACGGCAAGGAAACCGTGAACGGATCCAACGACGTATCAGTGGACTCCGAGAAGGGACCAGGCGATGTAGAAGGCGAAGTCTCCGATATCAAAGTCAAAACAGTTGCGTCTGAAGAGCCGCGCACTGATCCAATAGAGCAGCCTACGGAAGCATAAGGTAATTTGGTCAGTATCTTTTTTATATATAGAAGTGGTGAATGAGGTTGCAGTCAGTCTGATGGTAAGTGATTGCTGCTGCCAGTGGATCTGTAATCAGCCGTTTTATTTGATTTGGGCCACACATGCGTTGCTATTTTGAGGACTAATTTGTAACACCTGAGATCAGTGTTTTCCAACGTGGGGCCCACGCCCCACAGGGAGACAATTTGAAAGTTTAGGAGCAGGGGCAGGGGCAATTTAAAAATGGACTCTACACGACTCACACTTTCGCTTGGGTTGTGATGTAAAAGCTAATGTTTTGACCCTCCTGACGCAGTCGGTTCTGGTCTGACGCAGTCAGTAATGTATGTCTTTCTTACCAGATTTTTCAAATTTAATCTTACTGTGATTTAATTTGAAAAATGTGGTAAGAAACGCTTAACTCTGCTTGTATTGCCTCCGAAGTCGAACCACGTTTCTAATATATTGTTTTAATTTTGGGTACAAAATGGGTTTGCAGACAGGGATGTTAAGGGTTTTTCATATTGGTTTTTGTGAAATATCTTTAGGCGTAGGTAAACCTGATTGTTGACCTGGCGATGCTCGCCTTTATTTATTTTAGCGCCATCTGTTTGTATATTTTCGGTATTATTAAGTATCGAACAAAACTGAGCGGGCTGCGGTGTTAGTTTGACTTAGTGCGGGTACTGTTCGCTAATGGCGTTATTTCCATTATGCTGTATATTTAGTTCCTATCGCAATGTAGTATCTTATGCGTAATTCTACAAACACGATGTTTTATCTGCCAAGCATCTCGTGACGGCAATTTTTTTTATGGTAGTATTAAGGTCTTGAAGTTTACATGGTATGTGCAAGAATGCTTATTAATCTTCACTTTTTATGTGAAATGAACTTCTCAATGCGCCCAATTGTGTAAGCTCCCTTGACGACCCGCGTGGCGAAGCGTTCACCATACCAGTCTGATACGCAGTGGGTCTCAGATTCGATCCCCGGCCAGACAACAATGTGAATGATGAGTTTAGATTTCTGTTCATTCATATTTTTGTCTGGCCGGGAATCAAACCCGGGACCCACTGCGCGTCAGACCGGTATGGTGACCGCTCCGCCACGTGGGTCGTCATTTTAAATAATACAAAATTGAAACACACTTTTGTATGTTTTCCAGTGGGAGGCGAGACGGAATGGCTGGTCGTCGTAGCGTTGTTGGCTCACATCAGACGAATGACAAGACTGAGGTTGCTTCCACGCTGACGTCACTTCCTAGTTTATACGTGTATTTAAATTTCACTGTAACGCGGTGACGACTCTGTACATTGCCTAACTGAAGCAATAATTATATCGTCCACGAAGCTGTTGGACACACTATGGGGTGGAGCACATACTTACGATACGACGTCGCGTTACGACGTTACGACTTGTCGGAAGAGATATCGTGTCGTATAAATTTACGACATTGTGCATGTATCGTATAACTGAAGTCAGGTCATGAATGAGAAACACAAAATACTTAATAAATTCATCGGTTTTATCATGAATCCATCACAAATGATTGGAATAGCCTGAAATAAATATTCGCTGGGTTGCATTATCTATTGTCTTGCCGCGAATCTTAGCACAATGCGATGGTGTCGTGATTATGTACGACGCATGTCGTGACACTACACGACATCGTTTCACGACACGATGTCGTACGAGTCACGATACGACGTAGTATCGTATATGTGTGTTTTATCCCTAACGTATATTTAGTGTTGCGTTCAAAATTTCTTACGGCATCCTATTCACTTAATCATCACACTTGTTGTAAATAATTCTGAACGCGTTCACATTAATATATGGCTATGAAGATTCCTATGATGTATATATTTTTTAAAATACCGTTTGAAATATCTAAGCTTAGTAGTTCCTGTCGTATTATTTTTCGGGCGAAGTCTGCCGTACGCGCTCGCAGAGTTCTCTCGACAAATCGTACGAGGTGCGTATGTATTGAAAACTAGTGTATTTCGTGGAGTATGTGAAGTGAAGATCTACGTTTCTAAGATGTGTCTCTAGTGCGGCGTTCGAAGCTTCGGGGACGCTAATTTTTTATATCATTATACATTTCCATTGTGTATTTATAACGTGATTGGAATTGAAACTATTCGAACATTCCAACGCGATGGCAGTGGTGTTGAGCAGTAATTTTATTTAAATAAGGGCCAAATTTCGGTGCTTTGTGGACTACTAGACTCATCCTTAAGCGCTTCTCACGACTTCCTCTATTTTCCATGTTTTTTTTTTTTATGATTTGAAGGTTTTTTTTTTAACAAAAGACTTTAGAGCCGTGCAAAGTTTTACATCCAATTCATATTGATCTTAAAAGTTAATGAAATTTTAAGATTAAAATCATTCATGTAAATTTATTCATTTAGCACACTAAATTATAAGTGATAGGGTATTATACAAATAATTCCATTACAATCAAGTTGAAAATCAATTTCCAAAACTTGCATGCACGATGGCATTGAGCGAAAAATTATAGAATAAAAAAATGAGTCAATTTTCTGTCAATTCAAAAAGTTGCAGATAGTTGAATGAAAAGACAATAAAACAACAGTCCAGGTTTCAGCGGATTTACACTTAAGTTGCTTTCCGCCAGCGATGTACGTGGTACCTAAGAGAATCTCAAATAAACGAGCAAGAAGCAAAAAACTTCACGAATAGATTCTCACCTTTCTTTTGGGAAGACTTAAAAATTCTAAAGATATACATGCAGAGATTAAAAATATAGATTCATGATTATTTCTTCATAAAATCAAACAAACCTTTCGGTAGATTCGACAGATACGTATACATCTCCGATGGAAAGGCTAAGGGTCCGTTCTGCACATGTGTGCAGAAAATTATATATTATTATTTGTCAAAAAAATGGAATGAGGTGTCGTGTAGGCGTAAGGGACCGGCAGTGTACAATATTTGTCACCGCTTGACGTAATTTGGCTAAGGTAAGTTTTATTCGTAAGTATTAACTGTATTGTGATCTTAATTGTCGTATATTATCTTTCTGGATTTTATTACATTTACACTGCCAAACAGCTGGTTTCGTTCGGTGACGCGTTGGTTTACAAATTGATGATTCTATTGTGATATTGAAATGACAGAAGACTGTTGCGTATTCGTGATGGCTATGTGCTGTGTATAGGACGATTCAACCCAGTCCGTGTATGTCCGCGCGAAGAAGTGTACGCATACGGCAAAAAACAAATAATTTATTTCCATGAATACAGGTATGATACTCTAAAAATATTAAATTAATACTTAGTGTGTATGTTAAATTAACGGTATTATTTCGCATTTAAATTATTAGGTATTAGTATTATTTTAATCCGTGTATGCGTACGATTATTATATGATACAGTAAATTATGTTACGGATTAAAACTTTTATATAAAATCTATTCTTGTGCCAAAAATGTCTATTGTCCGCGACTTAAAAATGTGAACATTGAATATTCTATAAATGTGTTTAATTTATTGTATCGTAAAGTAATGAGTTTCTTCTCGCTTGGATACGCTGTCAAGTGTGAATCGTCCTTTAGTCATTAGGTATGAGATGGACGCGAAGTTAAGTATGATGATGGTTTTTCATATTTAAGTTATTCAGGATACGCTGACGAGTGCACAAAGTTGTTTTATTATAAGACTGGCATATTTTATACATTTATACTAACAAAAAACAATCTTTGGGTGGAGCACTGCCGTGCTGAATAAATAATTATATTCTTTACTATACCATGGTGCATTTCTTACAATAATTGATGAAATAAGACTTAATTTTTGTATAGCTTTATATTAGTATTCAATTTTAATTAATGAATTTAATTTTTATTATTTGTTCCAATAATTGAAATTATAATATCGAAGTACACTGATGTACCTAATTTAGTTTTTAATTTTTCCACAAGCCTGCACACGGTTCTATTTTGTATTATTTTTTTATTTATAAGTTCTAAATTTGTGTTCCTTTATTAGTTTTAAGGTCGGAACGGACGTAACGAAGTTTGTAAACCAACGTGACCGAATGAAATGAATCTCTTCATTATGTAGACTGATTTTTTTTATACTATTAATCTTATCGTAGTAAAAAGACGTAGATATGGTTTTTATTGATAAGTATTTGTCCACAATTTAAACTTTATTAATAATAAAAAGCAATAACTTGCAATAATAATAATAATTCTTTGACGATAAAATCCCATACAAACTTCTATGCTAACACAAGAGATCAAAAGTCTTGAAAGCGAACATAATATTTTAGTTTCTCTGAAACATAACTCTCGGAAATGAATTTAAAAGTTTATCATACATTACATATTTTAATTACAATGTATGTATATTTACAAATTGGTATGCTACTTAAATGACCAGTAATATTGTGGGCTCTTATGGACATACCTGACGAATGAATTTTGATATATATTTTTGTACTAATGATTTGACGCGTTGAACGGCTAATTGATTTATTTAATCAGTATTTAGTCTATTCACCTGTCTACGTCTTTTTATATTAATGAGTGTATTCTAACTATCAATGTCTCGATCTAGGCGTAACAGTTGATATTTACAATAGTGCCGAAGAGACGATGGTTATTCACGAGACATTTAACGTTTACGTGTCCTATAAGTTTATAATAATAATTCCTATGTAAAAATAAAAATGAAAAAGAAATTGAAACTCGAGTGAAGATGTATTAGTTGTAACTATCACCACTAATGACGTTGAAATATAATGGATGTAGAATTTTTCATTGGCATTTTATTTATCTCCTCTTGTTTTCGAAATGCTCCCCATAATTTTTCCGGTTTTTAACAAGTTAATGGAAGTTATAAACTTGCAAGTAATTAAGTTGGTCACACCTAATTCAGCATTTCAGAAAGGCTTTTAGTTCTATAATTTAGATACATTCACGATTACATTATATTTAAAACTTGCATATACACGAGGCTCGGCCGGCTTATGTGTTAAACTTGGTCTTAATCTATGTGTGCCAAATTGTTCAGTGAAATTCCAATTAGTAGTTTTTGCGTGAAAAAGTAGTAATAAGCAAGTACTTCCTTACAAATTTTCGCATTTATAATATTACTAAGAAAACTATAATGGCGTGTTTACATTAGATCGTTCACCGAATGCATCGTTCACATTCGGTTTAACCGATTTTGCTTGTTTACATTAGATCTGTCACCGAACGTGAGGCCCGCATTCTATTCAGCCGGCTCAAATCCTTTTGTTCTCCTCAAACAGTAAGATATAACCGAATACGGCCAACCGTAACACATTTTACATTAGGTCGGTGACCGTAAATGCAGCTACATTCAAATAGGGCTACCGAATTGCGTTTACATTGGCCGGTGACCGAAGTTATTTGAAGCCGAACCGTGCTTAAAATATAAACATACCATTAGACGCCAAAAAAGGTGTTCATTTTTTGGTTCTATTCTGTTCTACTTAATTTATAGAACATAATAGAACCAGGATGAGACAGTTTCATTTTTTTATAAGCAAACAAAACTATAAGCCATTTTTATGGTATTTTGATATAAAGTTTGGTTAAGAATTGTATAAGCCAAATTAGTTCTTCCATTATTACTTTCCATTCCATTGCCTAGGCTTAGATTAAATCTATTATTGCAGTAACACGCAAGATAGAAAAAATAATACAGATACTAATGACCTGAAAATTAGAATATTCGAAAAACTATCTAATAATGGATTTCCAAATTTTAATGGATTTGAAATTTAAAAACAAAGAAAATTTTAATTCTATCACCATATTGCTTCTAAAAATATTTTATTTTTATAAGGTTTATTTATTAAGACAAACATTTTATAACATTTAGTTACTAAATTAATAAAATATATACGTTTATCAATGAATCATTGGCGCGAATTTAAATTCTAAATGTTTTCATACTTCATGTTTCTTTGACGAACTTATGTTATGATTGATAAATCATAATATTATTGTAATTTAATTATCATTGTTGATGCCTACATAGAGGTTAGAAATGTTCCATTTCATATAAAGTATTTATCGCCTTAACTCGAATTCGGCGCATGCAAGGCGAGTGGCGAGGTGATGTGGAGGTTATGAACACAAAAGATAGAAGTCGGAACATTGCGGTCGGGGAACGGAACGCGCCGGGCGAGAACCAGCGCTTGGAGGGGCCTATTCTGATATCATCGTTACGCATACCCAAATGTTACGAGGGCATTTCACTTGAATTAAAATGATTGACCCAATAAAATAATAAAACATTTATTGTAGTAAGACTTGAGTTCTCCGGAATATTTATAGTAAATGGAATAAATAACAGGTTTACATAACAATGGATTTTCACGTAATTTTTATAAATTTCTACCGATTGACGTCTTCACCAAGTAGCGTGCATTACCAGAAAATGAAGTATGTAACAAACTGGCCAAGTGCGAGTCGGACTCGCAAAGGAAGGATTTCGCACCCTTTAAAAAAATTGCAAAAAAATATGTTTCTAGTATGAGAGGGCTCCTTAAATGTTTATTTTATTCTTTTTTAGTATTTGTTGTTATAGCGGCAACAGAAAAACATCTGTGAAAATTACAGCTGTCATTTTCACAGATGTATTTACTATGTACATAGCTATCACCGTTCATGAGATACTTCCTGGTGACAGACAAACGGACAGCGGCGTCTTATTAATAGGGTTTCTTTTGAACTCTTTGGATACGGAACCCTAAACACAGCATTTACTTTGTTTTCTTTCAAAAAATATTCATTATCACTTCTGGTATTATTATCTTATTATCTTTTCCCGTACATCCCACTCACAGTACATGGGTCATTTGAATATTAGATATAATATTCGATAATTCCTTCCTGTTGATTTTTTTAAGAGAGAAAAGCTTATATAAAATATGATTTTTATACTCATTATATACACGCTTAAATTCCTTTCGATGCGTTTGCCATTTCCACAAAGACATGTTTAATATCTTCATAAACATTCATACGCATATAAGTTCGTAAGCTCATTTTCTGGCCAGAATTCAACGAACTGCGTGTTAGACCGTATTCAGAGATTTTTTAAATGTCCTGAGTAACTGGATGTGTAAATATATACCTACATTATCCACCAACCTCGAGGCTATACACGTTTAAACTTCTCCATAATTAGATAAAATAAAATAAATTATATTATAAATACGAAAGTTTGTGAGTATGTATGTGTTTCTTACTCTTTCACACTAAAACTACTGTCGAATTTCGTTGAAATTTGGCAGATGGCTTACGATCTGCATTAACTCATAGGTTAGTCATATTTTGTAATTGTGTTGTGATAGCCACGAGAATAAACTAGTTTAAAATAAATAGAATATGAATAAAAACAGTTCAGTATCATTTTTGGAATCTTATACTTTTGTCGAGTGTTATCAATAAAAACAGGAATTATTTCGAATATAGTCGGATTTCGACCACTGAGTTCACACGTTCAAACATATTAAATAAATCAGGTATGAGGTTAAAGTATGAGGTTGTAGGTATGTATAATCATAAAATGGCCGTCCCCGACGTCAAGAATAGGTCCCGGACGCGAGCTGACGTCAGGGATTCTTGCTCGCACAGCTCGGCCCGTGAATCACGCGGCGATGTGTCACCGACGCCGACGACCACCGACGCCCGACGCCTCAACTGCTTAACGCCTTACGATCCGCTCGCATTGAGATAAATTTCGTAGAATCGTTTGTATGTCTAATGAATGCGGGTAGGTACAAAGTAACGAAGTACTTTGATTGGGTATTTCGTTCGCTCTGTATCTGTTATATGCCTTTGATGTCAATAAGATATTACTTAAATGTTCTTTAGAACACCATTTTGATTGGCAGAATACAATATTTTTTCAATAGAACATTTTCCATATGTGCTCCATGTCTGATGCGTGCCTGGTAGATAGTACGTACACAAGATATAATAAACTAGAATACAATGTTGTCTGCGGCACCCCGCGTCTGCCACGTTCAATGTCTGTAGATATAAACGAGGCTTAGTAGTGACTTTCATTAAATTTTGTTTCCAAATGACTGTTACTCCGCTACTCACACGCGGAGGAGTATTGAGGACACAGATAAAATTCTCGTTTCAACTTTGCAACAATGTGTCGACAGTAAGACTGATTTGAGTTATTTTTATTCCGAAATGAATATTCAATACCGAAAACGATCAATTGTTAAGATAATGGGTACAGTTCAAATCGGATTTTGAAACTTTGTGTATTGCTTCTGAGTGATATTAGCTAAATCAAAGTAGTTATATGATCGAATTCAGACACATTAGGTACCTACACTATTATAATAATGAATTAATTTACTGTTACTGGTCAAAATATTTCGTTGAGTTGTAATTTAACTTCAGAAATGGTGGCATGATGGCTAAAAGGTGACAGAACCGGTGTAGTTCGACCGTGGAGGTAACATCTTCTCATCTAATTCTTGTCAAGTAAGTACTCTATGCTAAGATCGGTGGGAATAATAAACGCTGAAATTTGACAAGATAACGACAAAAATAGTTCCTTATGTTTAAAGAATTATTAACACCTGTGATATGGGGATAACGGAGTCTTAAAGCCCCTTCTATTAATATACCCATGATGTACCGTTTTGTACCTGATATTTAATAATTAAAATAAGTTACAGTCTGGATGTCTAAACATTCAAATGTCAGAGTGAATTCAGCAATGGCCTTGCAAGGTTGACTTTCTTTACCTACACAATACAAGGTATCTACGACAGCGCCATTTCGTATTAAGCGATCGTAATATTTAATCGTTTGGTATAATGCTTAGGTACTAGGTACATTTTATGTTGTTCCTGTAGTTCTAGGATTTGAAAAGGGCTACCGTATGCCCTGCCTGTCGTAAGAGGGGACTAAAAGGGGTTTCCGGGTTGACGGGCGGCAAGAGTAGGAACTCGAAGCGTCCAGTCAATCGAATCCGGGAGGTACGGCCTTACACCGGCAGATCCAGGACGGGCAGGCTAGGGGGCTCTCGTCTCCCTGTTCCGGGATCTAGATAAGGCTACGGTACCCCTGCCTGCCGTAAGAGGCGACTAAAAGGATAGCCACTGGGAGAGTTTTTGTTTGAGAAATAATCTACATAATACGACGTCGCTCCCACGTCGTTGGGTACTTTTTGAAAATTTCCTCCTTCTGCATCTTCACCATCAAAATATTAAAGCCTAGAAACAAATACCGTGGATCGTATCGATATTAAAAGTACGTCACGTCGTACGCTAGTAGGTCAAAATGTAAAATTTATGAAATGATCATAGATATGGAACCATACCCAAATCGCGTGATCTATTTTTGACAAGTTTTGACCATCCGTAGTATATAGGTAAATTAGGGGTGGAATTCTAGCTGTCACGTAATAATTTACAAAAAACGCTTTTCGATCATATTTGCTAAAATAGCGCGAGATTTCCTTTGGTGGATATCGACTACATGACGAATACCTGACCCCTCCTCCTTTTGACCACCAAGCGTGGTATTACATACATACATACGCTCGAAAAACATTACCATCCTTCTGACGCAGGGGAAGAAGGTTGTTGGAAAGTGCAATCTTGGCTACTCAAATTTTATACACCTCATTATCGCATATCTGGATACATTCTGCTGCATTCCGTCAGAAAAGGTCAGGATCCATAAAACCACCGCAAAACCTATTTCTCACGTGAAGCAGTTCTTGCGTTTCGGTGTAAGGGTCTGGTTGCCGGCTCACTTACATATGAGGCGATCATTTTAGTCCTCGGGAGTAGCAGCGCATCTATTATCGAGTTCAGACTCTGTTTTTCTGAAATTCCTTACAGATGTCCATGGGCAGCAGTAACCATTTATTATCAGGTGGACTGCATGCTTGTTTGCTACGTCAGTCTGATACCAGCGCGGATTGGAGACGCTACTTGTACCAATGTTGTAACCCAACCTGAAATGCCGTAATCTTGAGAATCCATCGTTATTTATAGCAATAATAACGCATTAAACTGTTAAATAAATCCTACCTCACTATGACCGGTAAATAAAAAGTAGCCAGCAATATGTAGCAACTGGCAACCGGTAGCCGCAGCGCTCGACTTGTATTTTTATGTAACTTGCTCGGTTGCGCCACAACTACGCTAAACGAATCGCCTTTAGTTGGTTGTATCGAATTTGAGGAAAACGTCAGCTAAATTCTAAGTAACACCGGTTTCTTAAAATACACTTATTGATCATACTTAGTAGTTCCGTAGCGGCTATTAAAATGCGATTATAGTGTAGCGTGCACTTTGCTACGATCGTATGCAGGAGTCATCTTCATTACACGCCGGCATTGTATTTATTATACGAGATGAGTCGGTTATGATTTGGTAGATTATCTCTTGTTTTAATATTGAAAGTCTTAAAACAATTTTATATTAAGATTTTACTTATAAAATACAAATATATGTAGGCGTAAACATACTTTATATGTTTTTATTTCTAATTTGGATTTCAACATCATTAAAAACATTAAAACAAAAAACGCGATCGCTTAAAACGAAATTTTTGTTCATAATGATATAATATTTAATTTAACGCATACTGTCGTAAATAAATAGTAGTAAAAAATTTGTTCCTTCTCCCCCCCCCATTTAAAAAATATATATCCTATGACACTATAAACTATGACGATTCTAATGATGTGTCATATGTCACATTCCGTCAAGCTGTTTGGTTTGTAGCGCG
>DWNE01001635.1:0-21273 GCA_018249875.1 Cecropterus toxeus | reverse complement strand
ATAGTAGTTGTATCGTAAACGGTCATCGTTTTAACAGAACATAATAAACTTGTACTAAGGACAGAATAAAACTACGTAAATTCTCCCAATTTTCATCAAAATATTTCTATCTTCTAGTTTAGTTTATTTATACATTGTTGCAAATTGTAGCAATTACGTCGCAAACAAATCACGGGTCGCGAACTAACTCAGTAGTGAGGTGAAGGCGGGACTTTGATTTATAACAAAAACACTCGTTTAAAACTCGGACCTTTTTGCGTGTGACACACCTACGCCACTCCTACGCACGGCACTTGTCGCACTGGCAACGAGTGTGCGATACAATAGTCGACTACCATGAAACTCGTTTGGCGCTATAGGCCAGTAGTATGGAGCGGATTCCAGCTACAATTTCGCTTCAATTTATAGCATTTTTCTGGATTTTATAAAATCGGACTTATCCATTAGTTTTAACGACGCAACGTCAAGCTTATGACGTTTGAAACGAATATTGCATTGATTACAAGGGAGTAGAAGGCACTTTATACGGTTTGCATTTAAAAGGATGCTCTATGTTATGTGTGCCATACACCCATGCAAAGTTTGCGCAAATGTTCAGACATATACCTACATCTACATCTGTTACCATTAGTTACCTTGGTAAAAGATGTAGGTATTTTTAAAGGTGGTTAAGCTTTTTGGTTCCGGAAGCGCTACCGTCTATATCAGCATAGTAGTAGTGTTATGCTGTATTAAGGTTTGAAGGGTGTGGTATGGGAGATCTACTTATAGAACCCCCCGGGGTTGCAACCACCCGGGGGTTGCAACTTGGTTTCAAAGGCAGCAAAACCTCAGGTAACATTGTAAGGTGTAGCAGTGGTCACTTACTATCTGACTGCATGCTATTTTGCTAGTTCAATTTTATAGAAAAAAGCTCAATATAAAAAGAACCTATAGTTAACCCATGATTAAACTTGTTTTTTGTTAAGTGGTATTTTTGAAATTAATGCAAAAATGAGAATTGGTAGATATTTACTGTATATCATGTTAAATACATCAGCGTTATTTTAAGGCAATTTTACTCGTACATAAAGCATATTAATGCTTATTCGTATATCGCTCAATCGCTTACAGTGAAACACCACGGTAACAAAGTCGAAAAAACCAGTTTTGCGATTTGAATTCGCCTTGCTCCCGCATTGTTTAATTTGTGAAATGGTACCTCTAAGGGCATTATTCTTGGCGTCGCTTTGTTAGTCCGTTTGACTGCCTGCTTGAGGTCTGAGTAGCGTTTTAAATTTTGCTTGATTAATTGTGCCCCTCGCTCCCTTATTGTGCTGCTCTTTGCTTTAAATGAAAAAGGTTTTATATGAAATGGGTCGCTTGCGGTTACGTCTGCTTAGTTCTAAGATATGTTTAGTGTGTACAAACATATGTAAGTTAGGGTACTACAATTTTGGCAGAACGTCAACTAATGTGTTTGGTCCAGAACTCTATTCTGTTAATAGACAATACATCAGCCTTTTTTGGTTCACTGCTAGACATAGGCCTCGCCTGATGGGTTTTAGCAGCAGGAATTCTTAGGCATGCATGAGCTTACTCTGACCCTACTTGTTAAAACGAAATGTTACCAGGAGGCCGCTTTAAGAGTAAATAATTACCTAAATGATCCCAAAAGGCTCGGAAGAACGATTAAAAACAAACTAAACAAGAAACCCTTCCCAAAAGAAGCTCGTAAGGCACTATCAGGATTGTATCGTATGTAAACCTCAGGACAAAGCAACAATCATAAGCGAGATTAATGCGATATAACGATACAATGCTCATCTTGCGACGGTATCGCGCTCTGTCGCCGTGACGCGAACATCTGTCGCCGTATCGCTGTATTGTGCTGTCATAATAATTATGTACGCGATACGTTCTACAACTGTTTGCTGCTTACTTAGGATAAAGTTTGTAAAACTCTTGGGTATACGTGTCGTTGCTTCGCATGAATAACCGCACAAGTCAAGATTCATCAATTTTAAAGTAAAGATACAGTTTTATCCAAAAAAGACTAGAATTGGAAACTTGATGCTCAAACTACATCGTGGTTAATGACCTGTTATAATTAATGCAAAACAGCTTTTTGTATATAAGCTGTAGTGATGTATAACGATACAATGCTCATCTTGCGGTATCGCGCACTGTCGTCGTGACGCGGACATCTGTCGCCGTATCGCTGTATTGTGCTATCATAATAATTACGTACGCAATACGTTCTACATCCTTTTGTTGCCAACTTTAGGTAAAGTTGGAACTACTCTTGGATAACCCTGTCAATTTAAGATAACAACACAGTTTTTCAAATATAAGCTATAATTGTTTGTTGCTAACTGAAGCTAAGAAGGCAGAACACCTGTTTCTAGAGTGAAGCGGTTCATGCGTTTCACTGGAAGGGTGTGGCTGCCAGCTCATTTTCATGTAGGGCGATCGTCTTAGTCCTTGGGAGTAGCAACGCATCTGAGATTGACCTTAGATAGCACCCATTTTTTTATGAAAATGATTACAGATATTTATGGGCGGCTGCGACCAGTTGCCATCAGAACGCATGATCGTTTGCTACTTCAATCTGATAAAACACCACTGTTGCGAGAAGTAAAATGTGTCTTTATCCATTCATCAGCTTCATTTAAGCTCACCATCAGTATTGCAAGCTCAATACTGTATCATAACTTAATAAAGCTTCTCATCCTATTTTCTTACTTCATTCAGGTCTTATGAATACACTTAAAACTAAATCAACAATTTGACGCAAGTTACACATCCAACACATATTTAACATGATAAATGAAAATTACCAAGCGTTAAAAGAAAAGGAAGTTTTTGCGACAAACAGCCTTCGCGGATGCGATGTTATTCTGTACAGATAGAGATGTGTGCTCGATAAATATTTGACATCCGCCTCTCCGCACACATCCTCCATTACTCATGGTCTGTACTCTACTATCGTGGGTTTGTGGAAAAACTGTATTGATAGAGTTGATGTTTGGCTAAGTGTGGCAATTTAATGTGTAGGTACTAATTAAATTTAGTGTGTGAGTGAGAGATACCTATATTATTTGTTACAGTTGTTACGCTCTATTTTTTAAGCGTTTGTAAAATTTGTATAGTAAGAAAATGTGCCCTAACTATGTTTTTTTACGTTTCCTTGAAACAATTATTGTATACGTTCTCGCCCATACATTGCAATGTACGCTCCACGTTTTTGTTTACATTCCCAGCCATACCTTGCAATGTACTTTGTAGTAATGGGTGAAACGATGATTGTTTTGGAACCGCATAAACTCGTAGTAAGAGCCCTGTTTATTTGACTTTAACATTAATAAAAAATATGCTTTAATTAACCTGCTGCTTGCTGCCTACGAGTTAACTAAGCTTTTATAAAATAAATTTTCGCGTAAAATTATGGCTTCCATTTTAGTAGACTGCAATGTAAAGTTTTGGATTTCTTTCTTGTTACGGAGATAAAGGTAAAATTTTGTTTGTATTTTGTGAGTTAAGATTGAAACTTTCTATAAGTGCATAAATAAAGACAAAAGTTGGTACGGAAGGGTAATTATTTGTTAACTAACACCATTTTAGCATCTTTACAATTTAGTAACTGTACAATAGTTACTAAATGAACTCCAGTTCAGCTCATGTGTGGTCGAAGGGTCCAATAGGGATATAGCACCAGTTCAGTACAATTCATATCGGCCTCACGCCCACCGCCTTATCCGCTCCGGATTTATCGGGCTGCCAACTAATTGGCAGCGCCGTTTGTATCAGCTTGGATAAACGAATCGTAGAAATTAGTAGAAACAGTGTTAAAGAATAAATAAATTTAATTTTTGGTAGAAAATGAGCGTGCAGCCTATCTGTTGGTAGGTGGTCATTATCGTCCATCATCCAGAATCATATTTTTAACCTTCAACCCAAAAAAGGGGTGTCATAAGTTTTACCGCTACGTCTGCCAGCCTGTCTGTCTATCTGTCTATCTTTCTGTCTGTGTATCTGTCTGTGGACTCGTAGCTCCTAAACGGGCGCTCCTAATGGATTTCCAGGTGATGGTTCTTAAATATGTTTTATCAAAATCGGTTAAGCCATTTAGTAGGCACCCAATTATATGACTCCTCGATAGGGATGGCGATGCACAGGGGTGAATGCGTACTCCTTTATGGGATTGAGTTATCATTTTTGACAAGTAAAGTAATTGTTCCTCTAGAATTCGTTTACATACAATCAACATAAATCTTTACATAGAAATTATTTTTTTAAATTGTTAATATATTCACTTATTGCTAATATGGAACTAAATTTCTTAAGGTTTTCGAACCTTCAGCTTCGGATTCAGCTTCAGCCGAAGGTTGTGATGATAGCCGAATAATCTGTTACGGCCACGGCCAGTAATCTACCTTCGGTCGGAGACATAGGTGACTATCAGCAATTTTGATTACCTACGTACCGATGACAATTAAACATCACTTAAATTTAATAAAAAAAATGTTCTTTCTAACGCTAAGATACAATTAACATTATTTTTCCTTACAATGTTCTATAAACAAGGTAGCTTGTCAAAACAATAAGCCCAAGCGGCGACATGTTAGCGGTACTGCACCCGTTCACCAAGCGATGTTATCGTTATCTCGCTCGTGTGTCGTGTCGCGCGATGGAGCGATTGTCGCAAAGACGCCGCGCTTTGTACTCGCCGCGTAATCTCCCTTAATATTCTCCGATAGGCCCTCGACGATGGGTCACGGTGTGCGTCGGGCGTTTTGAACGGTAAAGTGTGGAAACGGCTTAAGTTTTCTAATTCTTGAAATGTTGATGTCATAAAAAATGTTACTAGGGAACATTTCTTTTCCCTCGGTATTTTATACAGATTTTTTAATGCTTGGAACAACTCAAATCTATTTCTGAATATCATGTATTAAAACAAAATTTAAAGTATTTGTTGCAAGCGGGTACAAACAAAAATTACAGAAAAATATTGGCCTCCTTCTGACGCAGTAGAAAAAGAAAAGATACAAGTGTACTTACTCGTATGTAACTTATCTTGAAGCAAAGTGTTTTATGTAAGTTTGTCATACCAAATTTTTACTTCATACACGTACTGATCGCAATTAAACCCCGTGGGTCCGATCCTATCGCTAGACGGCGTTTCTCATGCGTTATACATTCACCTCTTACTCAAAAACAGCTTAACTTCCAAATGCTAAAGTCTTGGTACGATTTTTGGAGGATTTTACATTTTATCCCTTTGGCAATTTCCTTACAATTTTAGGTTTTAATTGTTTGGACACGCGTAAATTCCGACTAAATGAATATATTTTCTTTACAAGTTGTGCCCCACAACAAAAGCATCCAACAAAAGACTCCAACTAAATTAACTGGTTTATGTTTCTTTTGCATGCGGGAATTGGGAAATGTTAGAAATTTAACTAGTTGAATTTATAGTTTGTAAGTGAGAGTCCGAGTCTCTGAGCTTGGAGACTCCGGGGCACTTCTCCGTCTAGTCCTCCTGTAGCTACGCCACTGTCTATAAACACCTGTTACCAATACATAATAAGATTAAAGTTTTACCTGAGATAGGTCACAGATCCGCAGCTACCCCTGTGGATTAAGTATGAATGTCTCAGATACGTATCTCTCCCTTACCGCACCCGTTATAACAGGTGGTATAACAAATGTAGTTCGACCGGGGAAGTACCACAGCCACACCTATTTCTAGCGTGAAGCAGTTCTTGCGTGAGGTGGAAGGGTGTGGTTGCTCACTTTTATATGAGGCGACCATCTACGTCCTCGGGAGTAGCAACGCATCTGCGGTCGACTTCAGATAGAACCTCTGTGCTATATGAAGTTGCTTACAGATGTTTACCATCTTTAAAGCCTTTCGTAAACGGACAGGGTTCCTAAGAGGTCATAGTTAAAGTTAGTGTTGATAATGAACTAGACCGGCGTGTGGCGTCTGAGAAAGGTTAAAACCCATTTACGGTTCATTTGGACCGCAACATTGTCGTACAGCTCAACAACTTAGTCCAAGATCCGACTGCACGATTTATACTGTCATCTAATTTTTAACCAAACTATCAATATGTTATTACAATTGTTTGTCTGTTGTTTTATTTTAAATTATAATATAATTAATCTACAAAACGAATTTGGCTCATTGCTAATTTTTATTAAAATGTACGTTTTAAATATTAAGATTATTTAACTCGTACTATTACGTAAAACCCACTTTAAAGCTTTTCAATGTAAAATATATATTTAAATTATATTTATACATAATTTAACAATAATTACTTATTTAGTTGTATTTTTTCATTCGCACTTATAGAATGTACTTTGATTTTTAAAAATAAATGGATATAAGAATGATGCAGCCGCATCCCGGACTATGAGACGCATTACGATGTCCCGTCATTATTGCTGTAAAGGAATTGTCTTTCTGAGATAAATGAGATCAGATTAGCAGTCATTTTATTGAGGTTTCTAAACTAAATTAACAAACTTGTAATAAATATTGTGAACGGATTATAATGCTGTGGATCTAGGTTCAAATCCCAGTAAATGTCGGCCTAACGTTGGAAATGTTAGCTGAACATTGGTTGTGGGTCTCAGGTTTAAATTCCAATACTTTTATGCTTCGCACTCGGTCGGTGTCAGATTCGGTTCCCTAGAAAATCCTGATTTGAAAATTATTGTTAGAAATTGATTATAACATGCTATAATTCTAAAATGTTTCTTAAATTTAGATATTACAAGGAAAATACCATGAGGAAAATATGGCTAAGGGTCCCAATAAAGTTTTCAGAGATGCAATAGGCTCATGAATCACCTCTTAAACATCTAGATATTTTATCGGTAGCTTGCGGAAAGTGTGAAGTGATCGAAATTCGATCATAATCATAGGTTTTTAAATTTACTAATAAATAACACAACTTGGTCCTGAAACGTAGGAACTCATCCATGGCCTATTCAAGGACTCTAATCCTATTTATGACTACTGACGTCCATGCCATAGTGTCCATGTCCAAAGTCACCACTTACCGTCAGTTAGACTGCGAATGCGCTGGACTATTCGACGGACGAATTGTACTGTTACCTAAAATTGCACAAGTCTAACAAATGTCCACGCAAAATCTAGATTAGCGCGCTATTTGCCAATCTGTACTTACGATTGTACTAAGTGTATAAAGGGGACACCATTATATGTATCACAGTACTAAATCTTCATCTGATTCATGAGACGTGATGAGACTATGCCGACTGTACGTTCGCTTTTGAAAATTACGGTTGAAGCCCTTTAAGTCTTACTGCTGGGCTTAGGACTCCATATGAGTGGCTAAATCCTGCAGTATAAAGTACGATGTCCCAAATCGACAACTGAAGAGATCCTGACCCCACGACTGACCCCTACGAATAGAATTATCCTGAATCCTCGGGAGTAGCAGTGCACCTGTGATCGACTTCAGATACAATCCCTGGTCAATATGAAGTTGCTTACAAATGTCCATGTGTGGCATAACCACTTACCATGAGGTGGACTGCATGCTCGTTCCAATCTGAGAAAAAAATGTATAAAGATAGTTATAGACGTGGTGGTGTCGGAGTGAACCCACAAAGAGTAACCTTCGTTACGCGGTGCTGCTCTATTTACGATGCAGTTGCGTGTTTTGGAATACGTACGTAAATGTGCCGCGGCTCACGAGTTGGATGTTTTGAATTTAAATTTGCAGTTTTTGCCATGGTTTAACATTAACGACGATTAGTTTTGATTAAGTGAATTTTATTGATTTAATCGGGATTGTATCAACGAAACTATACCGACACAAATTTGTCGTACAGTATGTTCAATTGTGTTTTAAAACCTACGTATGTACAGAAATATAAAAAATTTGAATAAATATAAATATTTAACCAGTTATTTCTATTGTTATTCGGTGAAATGTATTCTTTATTTGTTTTTCAATCTTTAACTTATGATTTTTAACTCCACAATGAAATAGTAATGTTATTGAATGATCTGACGTTCCAATACTATAGGTATACGAAAATCATTATCAAAAAATCTTTATAATTAAACCCACAAAGGAACATGCGTACCACAGTTTTTGATGATTTTTTTTTTGTTTTCGTATTTTTTGATATTCCGCCAATTCTAATTGGCCATTGTGGACCTATGCCTAACCTATCCTTTTCTTCTTAAGCACTTTATTCTAATCAAAAATACCTAAAGCAACAATAAAGGTCGGATGATGATGCTTTCTTCAAATATTTATTTATGGTACCGTATTATACCCCGACGATACAATGTAATGTCCTTTTGACGATGCTGATTTTTACTCGAGTATTTAATTATTGTACCGTGTAGTACCCCAGGAGTTCTTATTGTCCGTCGTGTCCACGCTATTATACGGGATTTATATGCCTCTAATGGCCCCATTGGTTACTAGGCTTTGAATAGCGCTGCTAAGGGCTCGGATACAATTGGTATGATTGTTTCTAATGAAGGCACAGCGAGATATGTTACATTACATTCGTTGAAATGGGCTTCCTGTCGGATTCGGATAAGTCGAAAGCTAGTACCTACTTTGTTTATTGGACTAACACGTAACAATGTTAACAAATCCGTTTTTTATTTGTAACGGGTACGTACAGTATGTGATTTCAAAATTTCTTGTCTATATCTACTTTGTTTCGTAGATCGTTGTCACGCGAAACAAAATAATGATATATAAAAAAACATTTGTCTAATTTGTTGTTAATTTCTGGTCTATCCTTATGTCATTACTGATAATTAATATTAGAACTACGATTGCTTGTGTCGTTAGTATAACAAACTCGGACATACACAAACACATTTTTTATTTGATTGAATTAGCAACCCAGCATGCAGTCGACCTGATGATAAGTGATTGCTACCGCCCGTGGACTAAGTAAGTCAAACAACCACACTGTTCCACCGAAACGCGGGAACTTCTGAATGCTAGAAATAGGTGAGGTGGAGGACCTTTCCCGGTCTACCACCTGGAAAACCACACACTGACGTTCTAACCAGGAACAAAAATTTAAATTCATAACTTGTATGTTGCCTGATCGGGTCTCAAACGCGGAACCATCAAAATGCCTGACTGATATGACCACTTTGTCACATTAATTAATTATCATATTATTACCGAATATTTTTATAATATTATATAGTTGTAAAATATCAACTAAAATCCCTTTCAAAAGTACCTTTCAGAGTAAATTCAGAATTAATTGAGCCATTATAAAAAGCCTGCCTCAAATTAATTTAATTAATTTTTTATTGAATTTAGATGTGTGTCTACGAGATACGACAGTTCTGAGTACCGCTCTGTTAATAAACAATTAAGTATAAACTTTCCCTTGAAATTAATTGAAAATGAGTTGTCAAAGTATATGCTGATTATTTCACGATAACCCCCGAGCTATATTTATTCAATTACAAGTTTTCTCTTTATGTACTTGTTCGATAGTTAACGAGTAGCGATTGACCTAATAATGGTGAGAAAATATAATTTAAATGTAAAATAATATAAGTCCAGTGTACCAGGTGGTAGAAACCTTAACTTAAAATATAAACATAAACGTTTTCAGTCATAGGCCCTAAGTAGGATTTCTTTCTCTGTCGTGGGCGAAATGGACACACAATGACGAATACAGAAACCCCCAGACACAGAAAATAAATTTAAATACATCATTCACGTTTCTGTCTGACCGGGTATCGAACCCTGGATCCAGTACGTGTTAGGTCGGTATGCTCGGCCGTCGCTCTGCCACGCGGGTCGTCAAACAGTGTTGTTCGATCGGGTAGGTACCACCACTATACCTATTTATAGCCTGAAGCAGTCTGGTTGCCTTTCATATGAGATGTCCATGTTATTCCCCGGGAGCAACGCATCTGTGATGGACTTCAGATAGATTCCCTGTTAGATACGAAGTTGCTTAAAAATGGGCGGTAGTCTTGGATGTCTTTCGACGATCACTCGCTTAAGATGAGACTAAACTCTTCACATAATACGATTTTAATTTCCGAATAATTGAAGCTAAAGTTCGCGAATTAAATGCGCATCAATTTTTGAGAACCACTTGTAGGATAAAACCCTTAATTTCTACGTCGATAACGTTCGAATCCCTTTGAAGGTTTTTGAGATAGCGACTGAAAATTTCGTTGGTGGTCTCGAGACGCTGATTTGTGATATAATTTAATAAAATTATCACTATAAATACTGTTACAGTCTTCTGTTGAGTTTTTCAGTGTCCCGAAATCCATGCACATCGTATATATTTGCAAAAACATATTGCAAATAGTTTTTTTTTTAATATTTAGAATTGTTGCCTGTTTCTTTATCAGTGTGATATACATATACTTACACAAAAATATTTGAATTTAATTAAAATATATGGATAAACCATATTTTGAGATAACATTTAAATATTATTTAATTTAAAACCATGTACTCTATCAAACGGGAGTGAATGCGGGGTACAGCTAATAAGTAATATTTTTTTTGAAAATATCTTTTCATTTTAATACATTAGTGCTGAGCGCTGCTGTATTCTATTTGTATGTCGTACAAAATAGCACTTTTTACACTCGTTTGTTCAAAGTTAAAGAAAAAATGTAAAACAAATATATACGTAAAAATTCATTTTATTATATTACTCTATGAACGTTACGTCTTGTATAAATCTACTCCGTTATGTTCTAAGGGACATTAATTCTTAAGAATAAAATGTTGATATCACTCTCGGCCTCATAAATATTATTTTAATCGCAACAAGTACGTTATAAGCCAGTAAATGTAATGACGGTCAGCAGAAAAATGCGGAATAGTTTTTAATATTTTATTATATTGAATATAACATCTTCAGTTTAATTAAAATTGTTATTTACTTTGCTTATATATAATTTATGTCCGGTTTTTGCAAAATTACTATTTATTAATGACAAATGTGATTGGTATGCTAGCATTTTTTTCTAACGTGGATTTAAATAGTTTCTAATAGGGATGTACAATTTAGCCGGCTAAGTCGGCTAAAAAAGTTAGTTTAGTTAATTAGCTAGCTAGCCGACTTATAATTTAACCGGTTAACTAAACTAGCTTAGCTCAGCTAATTAGCAAAACAGCTAACCGGCAATTTTTTAACTATTTAATTTATTATTTTTCACAGGCGGGTTAAAATAATTATATTAATATTTTTATCGCAAACAAAATAAGAATTTTGTTAAAAATAACGTTTGTAATAAAAAATATTACTGTAAATTTTTTGAGCTAAGCTAGATTAGCCGGTTAAGCCGCTAGCTAATTAGTTAAGCTATTGTAGCTAACCGGTTAACTAAGCTATCTTTTTTCGTCGCCTTACCGGCTAAATTGTACAGCCCTGGTTCCTAATAATATCTGAGGATTAGGGTGTAATGATGGTGCTACATTTGTTTCTACAGTGAAGCTTTTATTATGTTTCAGTGAATATGTGTGGTTGATGGCTCATTTTCATATGAGGCGACTTTGATAGTTCTCGGGAGAAGCAAAGCATCTATGATGAAATATAGACAGAACGCAAGTTCTGCGTATATGAATTTGTTTCAAGATTTCCTTAAGTTTCAGTGACTACTTACAATTAGATGGACTGCATTCTCGTTTGCTACTTCAATTTTTATTTAAAAAATCTTACAAGTGGATTTCAGACTTAGTCGTTTCAGAATTAGATGTGAATTCGACAATGTTCTTAATTAGTTTATCATTTCAATATTTTGACGACAGTGGGTTAAATTTAGTGCCTACATTTTAAAAAATAACAATTTTTGTGAAAACAATATTTTACGTTGAATAAAAATCTGACATTTTATCCAACAAAATCCATAAAACAACACGAACAAAGACGGAACATAGAAGCTTTACAACAACACGTTCTAACAGGATTGTGTCTAATCGAAGTTCACGGGCTTTATACC
This sequence comes from Cecropterus toxeus, assembly GCA_018249875.1. Taxonomy (NCBI): domain Eukaryota; kingdom Metazoa; phylum Arthropoda; class Insecta; order Lepidoptera; family Hesperiidae; genus Cecropterus; species Cecropterus toxeus. Next base: position 9,287 of record DWNE01001635.1, on the reverse strand, counting down.
TATCCCCCAAAGCTCCGACTAACAAACTATTTTCAAAACAAGTTTCAGCTTAAAAGCTTCGGGATCAACTTTAATGTGTGTTTTGGAAACTGATATAGCTTTCATGCTGTGCAACTAGAATTAACATCGCACACTCGTAGGGATTTGTATTCAATAGATACCAATCCTGTCTAACGCATATTTATAATTGCTATATCGATTAAATTATTTAATCGAGTTGTGTGCTTGTACAATATCATGGCGTTTTAATATTTTACGGGTACTCACGATTTGCGGTTTTTTGAATGAAATAACGTAATATGAATGAAAAAATATCGGGAAAAAGAAATTTAGAAATCCGCATATCCTGATTACTCGAAACATATTAAATGTATAAATTCCGCGTTAATATTAGTCTAAAATCAGATATTATGGTGGTCAAATCTTCGATGATGATGATAGAGACTTCACAGTGACAGTAAAGTGCTGTTCAGATCTTACTAATAATTTAAATACGAAAGTTTATGAGTTAATTATGAGGATGTATGTGTGTCTGTTACTCTTTCACGCAAAAACGACTTTTCTTTACACGAAAGTATATAATAGTAAATAAGCATGCAGTCCACCTGATAGTAAGTGGTTACTGCCGCCCATGGACACCTTTAAGCAAATTCATATAGAACGGAGGTTATATCTAAGGGTGACTAAGATGGTCGCCTCATATATAATTGAGCCGGCAGGTACACACTTCCACCGAAACGCAAGAACTGCTTCACGCTAGAAATAGGTGCCACACCTATTTCTAGCGTGAAGCAGTTCTTGCGTTTCGGTGGTACTTCCCCGGTCGAACTACATTGATTCTACGTGGCAAAACTACTAATCGTATTTCGCTGAAATTCGACACACGGGTAGTTTATGGTCTGGATTAATACATAGGATACTTTTTAGCGTGGTACATGATCCGCGGGACGAAGCTCGTATAAAAATAAAAACAAACATTTTTTATAGAAAAACTGGAAAGAAAGAAAGAAATAGGTTATTCATAATGCGTACACACCCACACTGTTAAAGACACTGTAATAATATACAAACAAATTACATTCGATACATGAGTGGTATGCATCACGAAACGGGCCCTTCTCAGGCCCTTATGCTGGTTGATTGCTTTCAGCCAGCGCTGGTCTTCCGAAGGACCCGGATGGTGAGGTCACGCCAGGACAAACACAGTACAATCCAGGTGTAATAGTATTAAAAAAATGGTACAAAATTGACTTTAGCTAAAAAACTACATCGAAAATTTTGAAAGCAAAGCCGATAACGTGGAGTTACAAACAATACGCAATCTCCAACAGAATTGCATCCATTCACAGAATTTCGCAAAGAGCTTTGTGGCTATCGCTGAAAGCTCCGTGACTAACGGAGTGACAAATACTCGGCTTTAAAAGCTCGTATGGAAATGCGGGGCTGGTGTGTTTATAGGCCAACTGGCTTTCGGAGGCTGGCGTTTGTGTGTCTGTAAAATGTTTAATTACCTGACTGCGTCAGAAATAGGGTAATGTTTTTCGAGCGTATGTATGTATGTATGTTTATTTGTATATATGCTCATTTCTTTGGCACGCGCTACAGCCCAAACGGCTTGACGGATTGTCACGTGTGACATATCGTTAGAATAGTATTAGAATTTATTATTTATTTAGAAATTTTTAAACTGGCGCCTGGAAATAGAGAAAATAGGGGGGAGAGAGACAATTTTTTACTATTACGACAATAACGACTTGGGGTTATCTGTAATGTAGGTTTTTAAGCCTATGTATTAAATAAATAAATATGGGTATCAAATAAAAGCTAGTAAACAGACCAATCTATATAAAATAAATCTGGTTAAAAATTAAAAAAAAACATATACGCTTCGTTACGAAAAGATTGAAGTGACTATGTTTTTTTCCGGTTGCCATGTTACGGTTGTCGAAATTTCTATATCGCAAACTGGCGATTTTTACTATTTTCTTTGCAGTGTCCACTGCAATTTAGTTTCACTTTTATCTCATTGTGCTGTGTATGTACTGTGCTTCGTGAATAAATAATATTTCTTTCTTTCTTTCTTCTTTCTTTCAATCGCTGAGACACGCTAGCGATTTTTTAGTTGGCGCATAACGCGTGTCGCGTTGCACCTCGTGTTGTTTCGTTTTTGTCAAATTTTCGTGACTACATGTAATTTATGATGATTTTACTCTTGATAGATTAGCTGAAAAGTTATGGTTTATAAACAAAACAACGGATTTATCGACTTTACGGTTTTACAGTGCGCAGTTTTACTTTGTAAAATTAAACAAACTATTTATTGACATTTAATATGTAACAGGTACTTACGATACGCGATTTTTATGAAATTAAAATTGTTCGATCTACTTGTATACGATTCATACAAGTGGATCGAAATATCACAAGTATCACATGCAGTTGAGGTAGATTAATCAATCTACCTTTCGTGTAGTTCGTTTTTTTTCAGTTTCCAATACATGTTATAGGTTACCAAACGATTCCTGTAAAATCATGTAATTATTAATTCCTAATCAATATTCAAACTTTTTCTCCATTTTCAAATGCATGAGTCCTGTAACTTAAATCCTTAAACGGCGTTCAAATGTCATATTTTATTGATTCTAATTCTAATTCTTGACCCGCATGGCTGAGCAGGCACCATACAGGTAAGACACGCGACAGTGGGTTCCGGGTTCGATCCCCAGCCAGACAGACATTTGAATGATGAGTTCAATGATGAGATGAGATGATTCTCTCCTGGGTCTGGGTGTTTGTGTATTCGTCTTTGTGTGTCCATGGTACCCACGACACAGAAGAAAATCCTAATGCGGCGTTTAAATCGTCTTACGAACTTAGAACTGTTAATTAAAATGCTAATAATTTCTTTAACCCTCGTTTTTTGTACTGCAATTATAGAATATCATTACCTATTTAGTCATGTTACAAATTACCCCTCCATAATAACGTCAAGTTCCTTGTAAAGAGCGTAGAAACTCCCTAATTACATATTCACATTTACTGATTAAATCATTTGCAACTACCTCATTGCATTTACATACAACTGAGTACCGAGGACAAAAACTAGCCGATTTGTTAATTAAGTTTGCGAAGGTTTCATGGAATTCAGGTTTCATTGTTTCATCCTAACTTGGTTGGGAATTTGGTGGCTTTTGTTTAGGTTTTTGTGACGTGAATAAGTGTGAATAAGTTATATGAAAATACTAGATTTCCCTCTATGCGTAGTAATTTTTTAGAACTTCATCAAGTCGAAAGTTAGTGTCTCGTCTGAACATTTTCAGAACTAAAGCGGTGCATTGCTACTTCATATTTATTGGTCTACTTTATGATTACTGTCTGTATCTATAACGGAATCTATGGAGAACCGAACCGAGTGTCGATTATAGATGTCCACGAAACTTATTATTGGAAATAATTGCATATAAACTAGGAAAGTTAATGATATATAGTCAATATTAATTAGCTTATCTCGAGTCTTAAATTAATCACGGTTCATAACTTCCCTTTCGTCTCTGGTAGGCCGGAATATATAAAATAACAAAGAAACGATGAAAAATATTTTTATCACCACATGCAACACCTTATCTTACTAATTTTATAAATGCAAAAGTAAAGATGTATATGTGTGTGTGACTTCACTTAAAAGTACTGGTTGGATTTCTTTAAGTGTTATACATACGAGTAGATTATAACCTGAATCATACATAGGATACCGCGGTAATCGTACCCGAAGCGGATGGACCTGCGAGAATAATCTAGTAAAATGTAATTTCTATTATATTCATCGTCGTCAACCCATCCCACTGCTGGGCACGGGTGTTCTCTCAGAATGAGATACTTTTTAGGCCACAGTCCACCGCGCTGGCCAAGTGCGAATTGATAGACTCACACACCTTTGAGAACTCTTCTTTTTTCAGAGAACTCTGAGTTACGCAGGTTTTCTCACGATGTTCTCCTTCACCGTAAAGCAGTGATAATTAAGTTCTATTATATTAATAATCATTTATTTCTCAAAGATATTTTACAATTCACATATTATTAGGTATATCTGTTGTATTATTATTTCTAATGATACTTGTTTTTCCCTTTTCATTTTCTCATTTTAGAACAGTGGGCTTTCTCTTTTTTTCACTGAATTAATTATTTAATTATATCTAAAGTTGAACCAGCTTATTCGAAGTATCCTTAATTCGGAGTCCGACTGGTTTCAAACTTGAGTATTTAAGTGTGAACTAACTTTGTGAACTTTTTGGATAATTTCCCGAGTCCCGTAGCCTAACAGCCTATTGTGGCACCGAGTGGAGGCCCCATTGAACTTTTTTCGTCAACATCTTTATCCGAATCAATAGGTCGTTAGTTTTCGACGAACGTGAGGTGTGAATTTTATCGCAATCGATTTTTGCCGGATTCTAAGTTTCGGGTTTAATTTGACCGATTCGGTGTGTTGCCGTCACTAAAATTTAATCATCCGGATTGTGGGGAAAACATCGAATGTCTTTTGAATTGTTGGAGTTTATGGGATATAAGTTTTATTGCCAGCGTAATTGAAATGTTAATTTTCGTAACGATAAAAACCATACAATATTAGAATGATAATTAAAACTTGTTTAATAAGTTAATGTGACGTAATATTATGAAAATGCAGAACATGCTCTGACGATGACTACTACTTATGCACATCCCTAACAAAATACCTAGGGTTACCAACATTTTGTCAACGAAATATAGTATTTTTATACATAAGCTTTAAAAATATACTACACATATAAAGCATATAGTATTTTATGGACAAAACGTAACAAGAAGGCAAAAACATGATTATTTTAATAAATCTGTACTTTTATACTTGCCGAAGTGACATGCTTGTTTTAAAATTAATGTAAAGACTTCTTCGTAAGAATTGGATTTAGAACTGATGGATTTATTTGTTAGACTTCGGTGTTGAAAAGATAGTATTCTATAAAAAAACACCTTTAAATCAGAACACAGCATTGCTTAACACTCCTCTGATAAGAATAAAAAAGTGTGACAGGGGTACCTCCGCAGTTGAACCACGAAAGATTCTGCCATTAATGTTTCACATTCCAAGCAATGCGATTGAGTATGTAATGTTGCCTTAGTAATATCTAGTCAACATAATTTGCAGTGAAGAAGTGTGTAATTTCATAGAAACAGGGTATCGCGGTCACATTAGCTCGCCCGTGTCAGTGGTTCACGTCCGGCAGTGGAGCAGACCGGAGGGCGCCGCTCTTCTGCGAACCGTACGGAATTGCTAAGGCTGGTGACGCATTTGCGACTTTATTGCGATTTAACGACTTGCCTTGAATCGTAAAGGTGTACGAGAAGGTGAATCGAAAATGTTTTTGTTTAAAGTATGGGCTGTTAATGTACTTGCTAAAGAGATACATTTCAGAGCAGTTGCTGTCTTTTTGATATTCAGGTTTCTAACCAATATCAAAGTCATATTGGTATCTTGATGAAAGTAAGTGGATGTCTTTAATAATGATGATGATATGGATAAAAGTGACCATCTTTATAGGAACAGGAACAGGCTAAAAGGTCCCACAGGACACTCCTAAGGTTGTAATGTATGTATGTTAATGTCCTATACTCGTACATGTTTATACGATAATGCTTTATACGATAATAAGTAATTTTATGGAGAAAAAAAGAGGCGGATAAAAATATACTAAGAGACAGAGTGAGTAAGAAAGATCAGGCAAAAAAATACAAAGCCTAAATGGAAGAGCAAAAAAAGTATGATTTAAAATTTGACACGTTGGATACGTGTTACTTTGCGTTTTGCTTTACGCAGTTTTCTCAGTAATAAGTGAACATATGTGTTAATCCACACATGTGCCAAATTTTAGTAGTTTTTGTGTGCAACGTTAACAGACATAAATACATTCTAACAAACTTTCGCATTTATAATATTAGTAAGATAAGTAGCAAGTGCATTCAGTGCCTTACGATAACCCTTGGGAACAGGCTTATTAAATTATTTATCACTAGTGTTTCCGTTCAATTAGTTCTGACTCGCTGATCCGTAATGGAAGCACTCTGTTACATTTCTTTTTACCGGGTAATTTATTAAGGGAACAAACAACGTGGATACTGAAGAAGATTGGAATATTTTGCAAGATTGAGGGAAATAGTTTGGATAAGTGCAGTAGCCATAGTGAGGTGTTTGGTTTGATGAGTTCAATAGATTATTAGGTAATAAGATTTTTTGTTGTATTGACACAGTATTTTTAAGTATGATGACTAAACAACAAAAAATTAAGGAACAACCAAGAGATGTTATGCTTGAAATATTTCTGTCATTTTGATTTTTATGCCGTGATGTATCTTAAATACCACATACTATCGTAGGACCAATTGTCTATAATATGATGACCATACACAGTGTGGTCATCAACACACATGCCTAGTGTGGTGACCATTGGCAAAAACCCTCAGGGGAGGTCAATGTCCAGCAGCAGATCTTAAAGAGCTGATGGATGTTTCTCGATCACGTGTCCTGAGTGTCCATGGAGATTAGACTATGGGAATATCTTGATGCCAGATGGCCTTAGGGCTATCATCCATCCGGGCTTAATCGATGTTTTTCTTTATAAAAGGCATTAGGGATACCTTTGGGATGGCATAAGTGTGTAAAATCTTAGTCCTTAATTAATGTGGGGAAACTCTTATTATTTAATTATAATAAGTAAGTGATAGCAGACCAAATCAACCTTTTCGATAAAATATTTTTAAAAGGGTCTTTGAACTATTAGTGCGAGATTGCTCCTGCAAATCTCGTTCATATCCCTAAAAAGAAAGAGAAAAAACAAAATTGATAAATACATTATTCTACTTGTGGCTACAATTTATTAATATATATTATCATGCTAAGGACATTAAGGACCCTTCAGTAGCTCCGTAAAAACTAAAGGATTTATAAACAGTTACAACAAAGTATGCACCGTAATGGACCTTTAAGGGCAATAATTATTTTTCCCGGGAATCCTCGTAAAGGCATTTAGCTACATCGTCTCTAGTTTTAATTAGCAAAATCGAACGTCAATAATTCCAAATGTCCACTTTAATGTGAGAAAACTGCGGCCGATGGACAGGCAACACTTCCACGTAGAGACATAGAGTCGTTTGTTCTCCAGAAGTGACGTTTAAGGTTCTATGCTATATGTAACACAGGTAACATTTTTCGTACCCAAAAGTACTATAAGTAAAAAAAATTCTTTCCTTCTTGAGCGGGAAACCTTTAAAAAGTACCTGACGACGCCGTGTGAGCGACTCCTGGTTATGTTGGATTTTTGCTGCGAAGAGGATTTCGGGTAATGCAACCGGAGTCCTCTGAGCGCTTTACCCCATCGGACTCCACTCAGCTGGGCCCACCACACCGTCTGTTTTTTACGACGGTATGCAACCACACGTATCGCCTCCTTCTCGGGGTCGCCTGGCTAGACAGTTTGAGCTCTTACTTTTGCCGCCTGTAGCCTCGGGACTCATTTACTCGCTTCTGACACCAGAAATACCGTAGTCTTATTCTAAACCCGTAACTACTGGGACGGGGAAGTTGCAACCTAGTGGGTAAAGTTCGAACTTCTAATAGAAAAGTTTTAGGTTTCAATCTCAGGCACACCTAAGTTTTTCAAAGAAATGTCTACCTTCACTCGTAGTATCACTTACCTTCACGCCTCACAGTTGTTTAATGAAGTCGGTTAATTACTCTCCTTTCAATGCAGTCGGATAAGAAAAAGCAAGTTCCCAAAGATCTGTCAATCCACACTTGACAGCTATGAACTACAGTCTATGCATATTTTCTCGTTTGAGTAGATATTATTTTACTTTTTATTTGAACCTATACTTTATGTACTTATGTCAATAATATTTTTATCTATTTCAGGTAATGTAACAAGAGTCTTCAATATTTTCAAACCACGATTAGTAAGTTGTTAGTGATGATTTTATATTTTTCAGTCACCTATGTATGATTTACATTAGAAATTAAATTGATAAACTGGATACTCAGCCCTTTACCACAATATGTTGTTACTTTTATAAGCGTTACCTGTAATTATGTATAATTTGTTTTGTCTGTGTTAGTTAAATTGGTATTTTTTGAGCTTTCGTTGTATTTAAAAGAGACGGCTAGTTAGCTCATTTGTTCATTAGTGATGTGGTAATTACTTCCATTAATCCTTTCTTAGTCCTGGCGCCTCTACCTCGCCTCTGAGAGACACCGCGTCATTAGGCACTAACCGCACATACGAGTACGTCTCTACGTCCACACAGCGTTTCACAACAGAGTCCTGCGCATTCCCGCGCGTGCTCGTTTTTGCTGCGCAAGCGCAACGATGACTCAAATATTTACGTTTATTTATTATCTGTCTCCAAATCACCGCGGACCTTGTGACTGGGCACTGATAAAAAATTCTGTTTAAAAAAACCGAGGCCGAAATCGAGATTTGAACGCGAACTGGTTAGTTTGAAACCGAGAAAGTAGCTTTTTTGTGAAATAGAATAAGAGTGGTTGGTGGTAAGGGTCTAATTTATTAAGATATTTTTTTGCTTTACCTTCCACTTTCTTTTTAGGCTTTTGATTTTCAGACATTTTTTGAGAACCATTTATAGATAAGTATCTAAATTACCTCCAAAATATAATCAAACACCAATAACGCATATAAAATTAACTTTTTATATGCACTCAACTTCGAAAGTCATTGTTCTGGATTCGAACCCCGGACCACTCGAGAGTCAAGACCGAGTCAATAATCACTGATCTTAATAAAAAATATTGTTTTTTTGCTCAAAAATATAATATATCAGTTTATGCTGTATATCCTCATTTCGAATAAAAATCGCTCCAGATATGCATTTGTAAACATGATGAGGCAATATTTTTGAAAGTTGTATAATTACAAAACTTACAGGTTGTTTCGTAATTATGAAAAACAGGTAAACCCTAACAAGTACAGCCGAATGGTGTCATGGAAGGTATAATTTGATTAGCGAATGAAAGGAGCCCTGATATAATACAATACGATACTATACGATATGATATTGTTTATTGGATAACAGTACAATATATTAAAAAAACGATAGACTTTGTTATTGTTACGTATAATAAAAATGAAACTTCCGCATTTCCGTACTTCGGTATATATTTTCAAAAAGACGCTTTCTACACTCATAGCCCCACACTAGGATTTTCTCCTGTGTCGTGGGTGCCATGGACACACAAACAC
>DWNE01001634.1:0-21274 GCA_018249875.1 Cecropterus toxeus | reverse complement strand
AATTTTTAATTTCTATTTTTTTATGATACAACATACAAAAATACATACACTCCTCAATTTTCACCTTTCTACGATCAATCCTTATTTTTTAATGGATATATGGATATAATAGGAAATTATTTATATGGCAAAACAACGTTTGCCGGGTCAGCTAGTTATTGTATAAGTTTTTAACTTTTTAGTGTTTTGTGTACCAATATCACGTATTGGTATCGGCGAGGGAGTTCAAAATATCTCCCTCATTTTCCCTGAAATTCATAAATGTTAACATTTTATAATCAGTTGGACTGCGAAGGCTTTAGCTCCTTGTATTAATTACATGGCAAATATTATGATTTCATAAAATATACAGACGAATTGAGAGCTTCCACCTTTTTTGAAGTCGGTTAAAAAAATAAGAATTTATTTTAAAAATCAAAGACAACTACAACGTTGTGGCAACAAACGTACAAACATACACAATCCAATCCTCCATATAAAACAAATATACATAGTATTACCACAGTAAAAATTATATACTGTGGTAATGTTGGATATGAGGAAAAGATTCAAGCAATGCAAGAACTACGGTCACAGACGAGGTCTTGTATCTTGCATCATTTAGATATTACATATAAATAATAAAAATATTTATTTGACGACCCGCGTGGCGGAGCGGTCACCATGCCGGTGTGACGCGCAGTGGGTTCCGGGTTCGATTCCCGGCCTGACAGAAATATAGAGTTTAGATTTCTGTTCTGGGTCTGGGCGTTTGTGTATTCGTCATTGTGTGTGGCACCCACGATAAAGGAGAAAATCCTAGTGTGGGGCTATGAGTGTGGAAAACGTGTGTGTGAAAATTTTATAGCTATTTTATCGTTCATGCACACATTCACACACACGTACGCTCGCATGTCCACACACACGCATATATAGGGAAAATACAAAACAAATTTCTCCTGTTTTTACCCGAATATATGTATGTATGTACCTACTTTGTATGTATGTTTGTTTGTATGTATGTCCATTTTTTAGGCATACGCTTCAGCTCAAACGGCTTGACGGATTGTAACGTAAGATATAGTGTTATTAGAATCGTGTTAGTTTTGAAAATGACATATATATTTTAAAAATAGCGCCTACAAATGGAGGAAAAAGAGGGGGAAAAATAGTGCGATAAAATCCCATATAAGTATAACCCGGCGTCGCCCCCACGGCGTCGTGAAGGTTTTCCCTGCGAAAAAATTAACACAAATATTAATTAACATGGTATACATGACAGACGGAGCTGCGGGAAAAAAACTAGTGGAACTATAAGGCGTTTGAAATTTTAGATATCTCTATAGGTTTTAAAAAAGGCGAACGTCATTGCGTTGTAATATAAGGAAAATCGTAGTAAAATATCGTAACAGACAAGGCCTTAGCTTACGTCACATGTGTTTGCTTTTGGGGGTCCGCAGTGATTGACAAAAACGGAGTCATAATTGCCTCCGAACTAGCGTTGCCAATCGTACTGTACTATATAGTATTGTACTATATTTCCGGTCTGCGTACTATATATATATACTGTTGAATGTTAAACGCAAAAATACAATATTTTCAACACAGAAATCTCACAAACAAATCCATTAGTTCGAAACCTGAGTTTTATTAACGGGTCTTTACATTAATTTATGTAAAGACCCGTTTATGTATTTAGTATTTATGTGTTTAGTATTTATGTCTATCAAATACTATATGTTATAGTGCACTATATTTTTATAGCTTAAATGTGACGTACTCATTAAAACCACGATTAAAACAACATTGTTTCGATATGCCCCCCTCCTCTCCTAACATTCTTGATCTGCCCCTCCCCATAGAGAATCCTACCTTGCCCGTGGGCATTACAAAGCAATTAATATTAATCCTACGGAACCTTTTACTGCACAGTTTGCTCACTTGGCCATTATTTCCATTCAACCATGAACTCAACGTGGTCAGTTTTATTTGAGGTTCTATTTTGCATGTCGCAATGGTTAGAAGTTAGTAGAACTTCTAATAATTCTACAGAAGTGTACAACTATTTCTGCTTGAAAACAAAATTATTAGGTTTTGCATTTTAATTTGAAGGTATGGTAAGTCAGTCAGATATACTACTTAAGATTTATCTTAACTCTTACTGGCCTACTGTTGGGCAGGAATCCTTTCTCAAAATAATGGTTTAGACCATGTTCTAGATTTATTGTATTTAAACTTCGATCAAAATATTTGATCGATGTATTTAAATAAGGGTTTAGTCCAATGGAACGGTCGGCAACAGGCGGACCGCGGTCCGCATCAGGACCGCAAAAGGTCGAACTTCGGACCGCCAGTTGTTGTCTAATATATCTTCTTGAATTGTATTTTCACTAGCTTTTGCCCGCGGCTTCGCTCGCGTTAAAATTGAATTAAAATTGACAAGGTTTCATACAAACTTTCATCCTCTGTTTCATCCCCTTGGGGGGAAAATTGATCAAAATCTTTTCCTACCTGCTGCCTACGTCATAACATCTACCTGCAAGCTAAATTTCAGCTCGATCCGTCCAGTGGTTTAGGCTGTGCGTTGATGTCAGTTAGTCAGTCACCTTTGAGTATATATATTTAGAAGATTGAGTAGCCGCTCTAGGCGCCATGTTTTCAGGACGTGTTTTTGTTTCTGAAGTTTAAGTTTTTTTGAGTGAGTCTTAATTTAATCTTGCTTTTAGGCGCCCAACTTTGGTGACCTTTTTATTTGGTCGTCAAATTTGCACGTTCGTTTTTGCCACGAACGTGTAAGATGTGGAATGAGCTTCCTCCCGAGGTATTCCCGGTGCACTACAACATGGGACTGTTCAAAAAAGGTGTGAAAAGAGTTGTCATTCAAAGCCGGCGATGCATTGGCGACTCCCCTGGTGTTGCAAATGTCCAGGCGACGGTGACTACTTACCATCAGGTCCGGATGCCTTATCGTTAAGTTTAGGTATATAAAAAAAAAATGAGACACAGATGTAAAAAATATCAAAATTTCAAGCTCCACCTTTACACTTGCCTCGTGTCGTGCACGTACACTTACGTGGACCTTTTTTTGAACCTTTAAAAAATATCCGGACCCCACTTAAAATAGCCGACTTGCCGACCCTTGATTTAGTCTATTACGCAGGCCATGTGCGGTTTCACTGAAAGTTCCAGAAGGAGGCTTAAAGGGCTCAAGCCCTTTCATCCCAAATCGAGTCGCCTATCATGTTAGTTTTTTAGAAATTAAAAGACCAAACCAGAGAAGCTCAGGTCTTCTAAAAAATATAAATGACAATGTCCACCTTTTCAAAATATTTTGCGTTTTTCCATCGTCAAATTACCTACCTAGCAAGCCTATGTTGGCTTTTATACCTTCAGTCCGAACAAAAATTTTGTATCTGCCAGAATAATAGATACATAATAATAATTAACATGTCTTTGAGAGACCTCTGAATTTCCTTGAAGATTTTCCTTTGTTATTTATTTTAATTAACACTTTTGATATTAAGTAGCATAATAAGCAGGATGTTCTTGGATTATTATACAAAACAAGCTTGCGTTTCGGTGGAAGGGTGTGGTTGCCGGTTCACTTTTATATGAGGCGACCAGCCCAGTCCTCGGGAGTAGCAACGCATCTGTGGTCGACTTCATATAAAACCCCTGTTCTATATGCTTACAAATGTCCATGGGTGGGCTGCTTACTCGTTTGCTACTTCGTGTAATTGCAAAAGTATATGGGCGCTTGATGAATTTTTACATACAATACGTACAAATGTTTACTGTTTTTTCTACTAGAACAGAAAATGTCAAGTATTGATTTTTTTTTACAAAATACTGTATTTTTAAGTAGGATACACTGTAATTTGCAAGATGATCTGGAAGCACGGTAACAATGGTAATTTTTTCTAACATTTGATATCGTAAACAGTTTTTGTCCACGCTATTTATAATATCAAACCACTCAATTAGCATGTCTATTGCAATTAGCAGGTGTCAACCGTTTGTACTGCAATCAGGTAAACACAAGGAAAACAAGTAGGAAAAACATACACATAAATATAAAGATATTTCCTATAAAACATGTTATGTTTTATGGGAACTAAATACTTTATGATGACATTTGTACGTAATAGGATAAATTCTTAAGAAACTGAATATTACTTCATGTATTTTATAATAATTTTCTAAGTGGTAGAACCAGTGTAGTTCTACCGGGGAGGTACCATCGCCACACCTATTTCTAACGTGAATTAGTTCTTTCGTTTCGCTGGAAGGGTGTGTCTGCCGGCTCTCTTATGAGGTCATCATAGTCCTCAGGAATAGAAACGCATCTGTATTCGAGTTCAGATAGAACCCCTGTTATATATGTATATACATATATGAAGTTGCTTATAGATGTTCATGGACAGCAGTAACCACTTACCATCAGGAGGACTGCATGCTCGTTTGCTGACCTGATAAAAGGACAGAGGTGGCAAATGAATCTGTCTGATGATAAAGATGTAAGAAAGACATAGGTACTTCCATCTGATGGTAAATATGTGAGGAAGACATACTATTTCGAGGTATTCAAACTTAGTTCTCAGGTATAGTAATGCATCTGTAGCCAATGTCAGGTAAAACTTTAATCGTATTTGTATGCAGCCCTGGATCTGGGGGGCAAGAAGGGGCCTGTGTCCCGGGGGCAAGTGCAGAGGGCGGCAAATTCAAACCTTGCATACGAATGCGCAACTCATCATCATCACACATAATTGATTTAACTTTGACCATTGGGACGCCTAGTCACTAGGAAGTGGAACTCTTGTCACGTATACGTTTTAATGACCACCAATTATTGGATATCTGATTGCTGAAATGATTAAGATGGTAAAAAGAAATCCAAGTGCGCAGGGGCGGCATTTTTAAATTTTCGCCCCACCTATAAATAATTGAAGATCCGCGGCTGTTTGTATGTGATAACAAACGTCCATGAGCAGTAGTGGCCAACTATGGGATGGACCACGCAGGCCACATTTACTACTTAGTACAAAAAAACTCTGAACAGGAGGCCGATCAGAACGGTTATCTTCATCGTTAGACATCATGTGTAGGCGAAATGAAAATCACTCAAGCGATTAATTATTCACACGGTACAATACTGGGCACCTAAACAGAATTATAAAGCGAGACGTAAGCAGTGGAGTGGGCTTACGCCGCCCGAGGCGGAAGTTGAACTCGCCACACATTATACAAATTTGACGACAAAAAAAGCGACAATATCTAACTTGACGACCAAAAAAAACGACAATATCTAACTTGACGACCAAAAAAAAACGACAATATCTAACTTGACGACCAAAAAAAAAGACAATATCTAACTTGGTTGCCAAATCTTGTTTTGGCGCCCCCCAAATCTTTGTGAAAGAAATAGTCGGTCCTTCGGGGCTCTCTGAGGATGGGGGCCCTGGACCCCGTGTGCCCTTGTGGTAAAGACAGTATTGGGTGGTTGCTGCGCAATAGGATTATACGCGTTTTATCTTATATCTTAGACTACAGATAACGAAGGAAACAATTACCGCTACAAGATCCACACTTAATAGCAAAGATTACATGAAATTTAAATTAAGTAGACGTGCCTGGCTCGTTCAACCGTTCAGCCCGGTGAGAGGTCGCGTTCCACCTAGCTATGAGCCCATGCCAATTGTTCGCAAATCAACAATGCAAGTGAACCCTTAAAAGTTATCGCTTTGAACCGGATATTTTCTGCATTGTTATGAAAGGTCACAATTTCTTTGTAAAAATGTAAACCAATATCTAAAGGGTAGAGTTGGGTTAACGTAAATTGATTTTAAGGATTCTTTCATCAGTTATGTAAAGGTCAAATTAGCCCTCCATAGCAACGCATCGGAACCATAAATTGATAAGAGATTTTTTTTTATATAAAAGTAGAAAATGAGCATGCAGTATTCTTTTTATATTAGACATTTTATTTTTTATAAGTAACAAACAAGCATGCAGTCCACCTGATGGTAAGTGGTTACTGCTTGCCATTGACATATCTAAACAACTTCATATAGAATAGGGGCCTACCTGGAGTCGGTCACAGATGCGTTGCTACTCCCAAGAACTGAGATGGCCCCCTCATATATAAGTGAGCCAGCAACCACATCTTTCCGACGAAACGCAAGAACTGCTTCACACTAGAAATAGGCGTGCCGGTGGTACCTCCCCGGTCGAACTACACTGGCTTTACCACCCAATTTCCTATTTGGTGTTATTTAAATGGAATTTTGTATGATGTACTTATCTAACGCATCGAGGTACCCTGTAATGTTAGATCTAAGTTTGTATGCAATAAATAAATAAATAAATAAACATTTATTGCACGAGCGTGTGATTGCAACGTACCCTCCGTAGCAATAGCAAAGCACTGTAGCAATGACATTGAAACGTGACCTACGTTGCAATGACATTGGATTGGAACTTCGGTCTTCTTTACTAAAAATACAGGATTCCAATCCTACAGGCTTGAGTGTTGAAGTTAATACTTGGTTGTGGCGATGTATGGTCTAAATCTTCATTCTATGAGATTTCCTATTTATCAGTGTGTGATGAAGTTTACCTCAGCAAGAAATAAAATATACAAAAAAGTTTTTGTACCACTTTCGTTGTTTCCAGCTTTTTTCAGTTGGTGAAACAAGATAGTTCCACCGGGTAGGTTCCACCGCCACACTAAATATAACATTAAGCAATTATTGCGTTTAGTTGGAAGGGTGTGGTTCCCAGCTAACTTATAAAAGGCGATCATCTTAATCCTCGGGAGTAGCAATGCATCTGTGATCGACTTCAGAATTTACCCCTGTTTTCTATAAACATGCTATGTTTTATATAAGTTCCTTCGATGGGTGGCACCAACCACTTATCATCAGGTGAACTACACGGTCGTTTGCTAATAAAATAAGATAAAAAACATTCTACTTACAAGTCGATTTATTCGTCCAGTTTTTATTTATTTATCTGTATTACCAAAATAAGATACACCGTTCTTGTATAATCTAAATAATTAAGTGTCCTTACTGATACTAAGTAACCACAACATGTGTTAAGTATATTTGACATTAAAAGTTAACTATAAATATTGTGACTAAACAAAAATAACAATTAAATAGGATAAGTTAAGTAAAAGGCAGTTACCTTAAAGTTTTTTGAGCTTGGTTAATACAGTGGAGTAACGTAAGTAATGTATCATGGTGGGCGTATAGATGTAGGTTGTTCATAGTAAGTTTGTTATACGAACGAACCATTGGTGTGTCTAGATTTGTCCTGCAACGTTTTAGAATAAGCTGCACGGTTTACGGGGTATTCTGGTGGGTACGTTGTATTTTAATCTTGTTGAAAAAATGGATTCGATACATTGTTGGCCAATACACCTTCCAAAGAATTTTTGGGGGGTGGTAAGGGTACCACCGCCACACCTATTTGTGTTTTGGATACGCACATATATTTGTGTGTTCTGGTCTGAGGGATGTGGTGAGGGACAAAATTATAAATAACAGTATTATAAAATAAATTATAAAATGTTGGTATGATATTTTGGCAGAGGGAGATCTCCCGCCAGGTGATCATGCCTGGGAAGTGGCCGTGCTCCGACAGTCTCTGTTCGGAACTTGTATAGTAATATGCGCGATGTTGAGAAAACTCCGATAGCGTGATTCAGAATACGGTGACATCACCTCTTGACGAGTAGCGGGAGGTCGCCACAATATAATTTCAGCTCTTCTTACCCTACTGTCGGGTCATTAAGCTACTACAGAAGGATTTTGTATTCATATTATATGTTTATAGGATTTCGTATATAAGTTTGGCGTATATCACTTTGGCATGCTTTAGCCCAAACATCGTCACATATAAGGTCTCCTTAGATTTGATTTTGTAGCACGAGTTACAGAGTGGTACTGCAAACATTGATTTTTTTTATTGAATTTGTTTTGGTAGCACGAGTGATGGAGTGATACTGCAAACATTGATTTTTTTTATTGAATTTTTTTTGGTAGCACGAGTGATGAAGTGATACTGCAAACATTGAATGTTTATTTTAATTGATTTTTTTTGGTAGCACGAGTGATGGAGTGATACTGCAAACATTGTTTTTTTTAATTGAATTTGTTTTGGTAGCAGGAGTGATGGAGTGATACTGCAAACATTGATTTTTTTTTAAATTAAATTTGTTTTGGTAGCACGGATAACGGAGTGTTTGCAAACATTGAAAAGAAACAGCGTCCTCACCCCTTTCCGGCGCGGCTTATACGACTTGTTTACGCAATCGGGTTTCTTGCTTTTGAAATTCAGACATTTTGCAATAGCAAAAGTTACTTATTTGTTAATTTTATTTATTTATGAAAAGAGCTTAACTTATGATTTTTTAACATTTGTGCTATACAACATAGCGTCGATACCTTGCTATGATAAAAATCTGGTTTAAATATATTTTGAGAAATTTGGATTTGATTGAATTTTAAACACGATAAGATTTTCTTCTAAATCTTGATATACCTAAGTTTATCTTAGGTGTATCAAGAAACAAATTTTTCTCTTTTTTTTTTGTAATCGGTTCACAGTTGGTTAGTTAATCGGTGTACAATGTACATAGGTAAAAACTGCCAACGCCAATATAATAAGTAAATTGAGAAATTCCTTTATTTTGAAGTCGTTTAAAAAAATACCACCCATATAACTAGAAGTTTGGCAAACTGCGAAGCTTGTACGAAAACATAAAAGTTACCTTTAATTTTGGCAGTGTGATTAATCTTAGAAAGGACTTAGGACTCTTGATCAAGGTGAGCTTGTTTTTAACAAATGTGTCATGATCGAATGAGAACATTTTTTTTGGGGTGTGTGTAAATGATTTAGTTATGGTATCAATACGCTAGGTGGCGGTACCTACAAGCGGTGGTATACTGCCAGTATGTCGGAATCGACAATATCCCGCTAGATGTCTCGCGCTAAGTAATTCATTTTAGACTATGTGTTAGATTCCTGGTTCTTGTAGTCTAGGTACTGGAGACAGCCTTGTTAAGCTGACCTTACACTTAGATCGTGATATATGATAAATAAGATGCAAATACTTCTTTAGTTCATTCGTTCATTAGTTCTTTGTAACTTAGTTTGAGTTTAATTTTACCACCTTTAAGTTTAAAAGTGGGATACTTTTTAGGCTAACCGAGCTAGATAATTGGTAAACAAACAGTGTTAGTTCCTTAAAAATTAGACTATTTATTATTGGCGACCGTAGATCAAATTTCAGGTATGCTGATTTTTGTCGAAGCTTGATATGACTGCGAAGTTCTTTACTACGTGTACTCGTCATAAAAATACTCATAAAAATGTACTCTATGATTAATAACAATTTACTATTACTTTGGTATTGTTACTAAGGTGTTGAAAAAACGTGAGTTATTTCATGTGAACCACCGGCGCTAACCGTCGGCTTCCGACGTCAGCGTCCATCAGCGGCTGTCGCCTAATACGGCGGTGCTCAAGACGGTGGTGTAGGTAAACTTAAAGTGACCAGTTAAGACCAACATAATGTCTTGCGGTTCGTTCCAAATAAATCAGGACTTAGTCATAAGTCTACTGTATTAGTAGTTCCTCGTAAGTGTATGATAAATAATAAACTTAGCTATTTATCTGATTTATTTTGCTACAACCCGTTTTATGGTTTCAAATAGTAAGAACGGAACCCTATTATTAAAATTCGCTGTCTGACAGTCTCCTTCATCACTGGGCTCTTTAAACTGTAAATAGACAGACATTACAGTTTATATATTCTCTTGACTTCAAATAGACACTTTTCGCAAACTAATCATTGTAACATATAGCAAGGAACCCGAAATCATCTGTGTATTAGACAGTAACTGTTCCAGGTATGTTTCTGTTTAAATTTGTCAACGAAGCCAACATTAAAGAAAACAACACGGGTAAACGAACCGAGCATTAATATTTAATATACGAGCTGAATGAATAAACGCGAGGTCAAAAAACTTGGGCCAAAAGCTGTTAGTCGACTTTAGGCTCCATATTGTATAGACACCGTTAGTGTGGAGTTAATCTTAGATAGCTCCCCCACCAGCGATGTGCTTGTAAACTAGTGATGCTTTTTCGTTAGTTTAGTCACGTTCTTATTTATCATGTGCTCCATATAACCGTTCATAATCGTGCTCCATTTATCGTTTGCTAACGAGTACGCACTCCACCTGGTGGTAAATGACCACTGCTGCACATGAACATCTATCAACGCCAGATAAAAGGTTCTTATCCAGGTCTTACCTGAGGTTATCCACCGATGCCTTGCTATCCCTTTTTTTTGGTGACGGGGAGAAACCTTCAAAAAGGTACACCGAAGCCTTGGGAGAGACTCCGGGTTATGTGGGATTTTTACCCACTAAAACCCCCTAGGTGGCCTTCCTCAGCGCTTGCGGGGGACTCCGGGATCTCCAATGGAACGCACCGGTGCCCCCTAGCGCGGCGCCCCTTACGGACTCATCTCTTGGGGGACGTGTGCACATGCCGCCGTCATGCTCAGGGTTGCTGGCTGGGCGGTTCGAGGTCCTACTCAAGCTGCCCGCAACCCCAGAAGCCCCCTTCTAGTCGCCTCTTACGACAGGCAGGGGATACCGTAGCCTTATTCTACTCCTCGGCTACAGGGGAAGCCTTGCTATCCCTAAGAATTAAGTTGTATCGCCTCGGATAAGTAATAAGGGAGATAGCCTTACCAAACTGTTGTTATTGTACGTAAATAAGTGTTATGCCGCCTTTAAAACTGCACATTACATATTAGCTAAAAACTTTTGAAGGTGAACCCTTTGTTTGTGTCAATAACCCCTACGCTAAGAAGCCACGTTGAGAGCTACAGCGTTTAGGTTTGTAGACTAAGGCAGACATACATTATCTGAGACGTTCCAACTTAAGCCTCAGGTGCACTAACTCAACTGTGACTGGACTTATACTCACTCTATGAAATGGCGTAACCATTTATATTATAGGTGGACTGTAAGATTGTTTGCTACTTATCTGTAATGAAAAATGCTTTACGATGTTCATGAGCCCTACGTTCACTTACATTTCTGGTTTTTAATTGTTTGTAACCTTTCCAGTTGTATGCTAGGTGGTAAAACCAATGTAGTTCGACAGGGGAAGTACCACCGCTACACCTATTTCTAGCGTGAAGCAGTTCTTGCGTTTTGGTAGAAGGGTGTGGATGCCGGCTCACTCTTATATGAGGCGACCATCGCAGACCTTGGGAGTAGCAATGCATCTGTGATGGACTTCATATAGAACTCCTGTTCTATATGACTTCATATAGAACTCCTGTTCTATATGACTTCATATAGAACTCCTGTTCTATATGAAGTTGCTTACAAATGTCCATGGGTGGCAGTAACCATTCACCATCAGGTGGGCTGCTTGCTCGTTTGTTACTTCATATTTATGTATATAAAAAGGCCAGTCACCCACTACGCAGGCTTCTGGACTTTGAAAACCTATTTTTTAAATTATGGGTATGTAGATTCCACACGATGTTTTCCTACACCGTGAAGACAAAAGATTGTGAATAAAATTTTCAAATACACATATGACAAGAATTATTGATAGGCTAGGCTTCAACCAATATGTTTTTTAATTAGTACACGAATCGCTTAGTAACTCGCTTACCCAGTTGTAATGGGGCAACTACCTACCCTAAATATGAATAACGGCGAATCTATTAATCTATTTGTATACAAATATTGAACAAAAAGTATAACCTTTATTCCTCGCTAGACTTTTTATCAGCTGTGCCCGTTCCCTCCATTTTATGCACCGGTAGATGTACGAAAAGTTTAAATTACACATAGTGTAGTACAAATGAATAAAGGATATCTTAATTTATGCTGGTTGTTAGTATTATGTATTTACAGCAAACTGTTTTTGATGCCTCTTTCATAGATGCTATTTTGGGCTGTCCGCCATATTGGATTTAGAATGATGACACTTGTATAAAGATGCATTGTCTTTTATACGAAATTAGTCGACTGTTTGAAAATAACTGCTTGAAAGTTCATTTGCTAGTTTACATGCCAATAAACATACAAACATTGCGATAAATTAAATTTTGAAAGACATAAAATAAAGCACCGGGAGCGCAATACCCAGATTTAGGACACAATTTAGGACTAAAAGACAAGCCTAAACACTAACACTAATAGTTTTTTTTGTAATTATTGTGTGGAAAACTATGTTTTTTCTGTCCAGTCCTTTTGACTGAATTTAACATTGCCAATTGCAAATTAACATTGTTATTTGAAAATATATTTGTTATCGACTGATCCGCCGATAACCCATCGGCGGATTAGTTGATAACAAATATATTTTCAAATATCAATGTTGCAATGGGGATGCCTTACGGGCCCCTCTAGTTTCGACACCAGAAAAGGGCTACGGTATGCAGATACCATTGCTGCTTGTTGTAAGAAGCGCTCTTTTGATCGCTTCTTACAACAAGCAGCAGTGCTTGTTGTAAGAAGCGATCAAAAGAGCGCTTCCTTGGCTGCGGACGACAAGAGGAACTGCACGGCTAGTGTATCCGAGAAGAACGAAGGAATGTTTGCATAACGTCATGTACACCAAGCGGTATGGTGGACTTTTACGCTCACCTGGGCGGAACCCAATGAGGAGATCGTTTCATTGAAGATCTCGGAGTCCCCTTCATAGCGCCAAAGACGGTCACGGGGGGGTTTTTCCACATAACCCGATGTTGTTCCCACGTCAATAATAAACACCAAAAATAAACATTATTATCTATCGCTATTCGATACTTTTATATAAATAGTCGCAGACAGGACAGTTTTCCTTTTGGTTTTAATCTATTTTTCTTGTCTTGTAGCTATAGACAAACATAAATGTTATTAAAAAAAAAAGATAATGGTTACTCTTATTAGGCGAACACTAGTTATAATAATTTTGTCAATCTGGTTTTCCTTTTAGAGTTCGATTATATTTTATAAATTAATAGGTGTCAATTTGACCGCTACTTTATGTGATGATAAGTACTCTTTCATACCAGCGTTTTTCCTGTGCAAATGTCGCGACAATATTGCGTATACGCAACAGTAGTGCAGTGTACGGTACAATCACGTGTAAGTACCGTGCACCGGCACCCGCCAATTCGTTTAATGTCATATTTTTTTAGTATTATAGTTTTTATTAGTAAAACTTGAATTATTTTAAGAAAGTTTTACGTACACTTTTATCTTTACTAATATTTTAAAGCAGTAGAGTTTGTTTGGTAGAACGCGCTAATCTCAGGAACTACTGGTTCGAATTAAAATATATTTTTGTGTTGAATAGTAAATTTATCGTGGAAGTCTTTACGCTATATAACATCACGCTATGTTTGCTTGCTTTTAATAGTTTGTTCTCTAATAAACGCGGGTGAAACTGCGTAGCACAGCTAGTATAGTATAATAAAAAATAATTGCAAATTTCATCATGGGTTCCACAGCCTTTAAGGTAATTTTATGCAATTTGTAACGCTATCAAACACTTGACTGCAGACGCAAAACTCGCCGCCACGATTCGTCGCCGCGTCGTCAACGCTGCGTATACGTCCATCGAACGCCTTCTCCGATAAAATATCAATGTGAAGGAGCTCTAAAGCAGATGATTTCGAGATTTAGAACGCCTAAATTGTACGCCTATTAATTAAATTCTTATAAAGTCGTATGATAAACGGTTTCAGGTTCCTTCCATTCTTTCTTGTAATTGTCTCACAATAGATATTGCTCTGGGATGACCAAGGGAGTGCTACTTCTATCAAAAAGTGTATTTAGACGTTTAGAAACATTATCGGAAAATTATCATACAGATTTATGTATCGGCTATCGGTTTAAGTACTCCTGCATAGGCATCGTTTCTGACTTGTGGAAGTTATTACACGTTGCTCTATTGCAAAAGCGGCACTCAGTACAGTAGTTTTCAAGGCCATTGTACCTCCGGCCTAACATGACATGCAGAGGAAAGAAGCACGTATATTCTTAGCCACTCGCGTCACCTATCCAGTTCCGAACCGCGTGCCACGTTGATTATCTTATATATCCTCCATGAACACGAACGTCAAGCTATGCACTTAAATTACACTTTTCACTATAATACGAATTCGACACGACTTTAACTTTCGTTTTGGGTTGTAAAGTAAAGCTAATGTTTTTCGAGCACGACCCTCTTTCTAACGCAGTCGGGTCTGGTCTGATGCAGTCAAAAATTTAATAAACGCTTTCTACACTCAGCCCCACACTAAGATTTTCTCCTGTGTCGTGGGTGCCATGGACACACAAAGACGAATACACAAACACCCAGATCCAGGACAGAAATCTAAAGTTATCGTACACATTTCTGTTGGCCGGGGATCGAACCCAGGACCCACTGCGTAGTAGACCGTATAATGACCGCACAGCCACGCGGGTCGTCGAAGTCAAAAATTATGAAAGGGGGCACGAAACATTTAGGAATGTAAAGATGGGGCATGGCCCTAGAAAATGTTGGAAAACACTGCTATAAGCTGTCTTCAATTGTACTTATATGTAAGTTACATATTAGTACATATACATATGTGTTCGAAGATGATAGAACCCTTTGTGGTTCGCCTCCAGAAGCACCACCGCCACACCAATTTCTGCCTAATAACAGAAGTGTTAAGCGTTGCTGTGTTCTGGTATGAAGGTTGTGGTGAGGGAGACATACTTAATCTAGGACATACTTAATTAAGTCTATCACAGATGCGTTGCTACTCCCGAGGACTGAGATGGTCGCCTCATATAAAAGTGAATCGGCAACCACACCCTTCCACCGAAACGCAAGAACTGCTTCACGGTAAGGACATCCTGGCCGTAAATATAAATATGTTTTATTTACACGCACAAAGAAGTGTGGCAGATAAATAAATGAAAAGTAGGTAAATAAACGATATTTTTTGCCGCCTATGCTAAAGAGTTGTGGTTGTCCTTCATCCCCTTATCTACGCCTAAGGCCTCGGTCGATATCATTCTCATACACAATGGTGAGATAAGTTAGCATAAGGCTATCAAGATATACGTCCCCACTGTGATGTATGAATACCTTTTTATAAAAATCCACACGTTACGATAATGTTACAAAGAAAGTTTTGGAAGTATCCGTGACATCGTACATATGAAAACTTGGGAATCTAGATTACTTCGGAAACTCACAATCTCAATGCGATTATAGGGGTCTTATCGACTTTCTTACAGTGTTCAGGCTGTAAAAAGTTTAGCCCCTCGAATGTAACATGTGTGTGTTGAAACCAACTTAAATGTGCGTTTCGAATGAGTCAAATTTGAATGTAAAACTTTTTAATAGCATCAGAATAAGGGTGACTTTCGTGGGGCTGCTTACGGCGCTGAATGTCGCGGATTTTGTCGGTACAAATTCGCTACGTATCTCGTCATAACGTTTTACTGTCGCTTTATATAGCTACGTAAGTATACAATGGCTTGAAGTATGCGAATGTTCTCCGGAAAT
Source organism: Cecropterus toxeus (assembly GCA_018249875.1). Taxonomy (NCBI): domain Eukaryota; kingdom Metazoa; phylum Arthropoda; class Insecta; order Lepidoptera; family Hesperiidae; genus Cecropterus; species Cecropterus toxeus. The sequence continues at coordinate 5,725 of DWNE01001634.1, read as the reverse complement.
TGGCTTCAGTAATCTCTACCAGGTATTAGATACTTCGATGTCATAAAAGAGTCTCGATCATCATTTCTATTTCCATAAATCATTCTTTACGATTTTACGACTAATTGAAAGTATTTGTATGAATACGTTGTACTTGATTGAAGCTTGTAATTTTGGTTTTTTACCTATATAAATTTCCAAGAAAATATATTTTTTATCTTGCGAGTATTTTCAAATACTTTATTTTTATTCAATACACTAATTTATAAAGAAAAATATTATTCTTATATTAAAAACTCCATTCTAAGGATTAATTTTTTAATGTAACTAGTAGCTAACAAGCACGTAAACCACAAAATGGTAGGTAGTCACCGCCGTTAATCGATCTGTAATCGACCACAAAAATAAATAAATAAGTCTAAATGTCGGCGTTCACAAGGTGCTTAAACTGATATAGACCTACAAATACGTTGCTCTCTCTAAGAATTAAGGTAGGTACCTATATCATTTATTATCGTTTATATTAAGAGTAGTACTAAACCCTTATGGTTTGCATACTTTACATTGAATTAGAATATTAGAAAGAAAGAAAACATTTTTATTACCAATAATAATAATAATATTAATAAACAGGATAAATTGATAAGACAACAAAACTAACCAAAAAAACACAATATTAAATAGTAAATATTTCTGTATTTAAATATATATTCTGCGTGCAGCAGTATACTCCAAAAGGGCGGGCGGCCACTCAGCCTATCCAGTGGTATGTGGACTAGGGCGCTGATTTAAAGTGACGCCTATTAAAATATTCTAACATCCATAGATATTAAAATAATCCTGTGAATACTAGATTATCTTCATATAGGAATCAAAATATAGTAATCATAACCTAAAGCTAATGAAAATTATGAGCTATCCCATTTTGTCATCATCAGCAAATTCATCATGTACCTTACGTGCAATTAGCATCTTTAGTATCTAACCCATCATATTAATACTCTCTGCACCGCAAACTATTGGAAATATATCATCCCCTAGATATTTTTCAACATCATTTAAGGGTATATTTACAGAAACAATGTACACAGATGTGCCAGCAATCTTCTTAGCAAACGAAGCGCGAAAAATAATATTCTATCACAGGATTTCACTTTGAGGACCATCAGTGAGTAAACGATAAAAGATCTTGTAGCGAATGAAAATAAATTTAGCAGAAGTTCTATTTTAGGCTAAATACATAAGCGTTGTCATATTGTATTTCGGCCAGCCTCAACACTCATCCACCGAAACACAACAATTGCTTTACGCTAGAAATATCTGGTACGATGATACCTTTCTTTACCGTATTGTATAGGGGCGTTTTAAATCAACATAAAGGCGGTGGGCAAGCATTTTCAGGCCTTGAGAAGTCCTTTCAAACAATTCTCAATAAGTCGATTCTCGATAGTCGAATATCCACTGAATCCTTAAGATTAATAATACAATTTCACTGTTAAGTGGGGGGAGGGTGACCGCCCCCGTTGCACCACACTAGATCTACCGCTTTTTTGTACTAACTTCTACTATCTCTTTTGTTTGAAAAATTGTATATGCTTATAATTTAACTAACCCTTTTTTTTTCAGAAAAACTGAGCATAGTTTTCTAAGCAATTCATTTCCCCTTGGTATTGTTTTTAAATGAAAGCAAAATAATAATAATATAGCTTCTATTATGACAATCAAGTTGAAACTAACATGCAGTCCGTCTGACGGTAAATAATGGTAAATAAATACATATCAAAACTGTACTACCTAATTTCATGTACCAATTTCTCGTATCGTTCTTCGCTACTCGTGACCAGTACGGAAAGACCATTATCCCCGATATTTAACAAAAGGATATCATTCCGATTGACTAGGCAATATCAAAGAACGCATTAACGGTACGAGGGGCGTTTGAAATGCACTCAAAATGTAATGCGAATGTAGATTATTGTACGTTCTACAATAATGTGAAAAAATGATGGTATGTACGCTGGATTTAAAGGTACTTAGGGAAGTGGTTTTGGTCCGATTGGTTTCCTCCTACGGGAAATTATTTTTGATTTACCCTGCGGTATGATATGAGAAATACGTGTGTTATATATATATAAGTAAATAAAAAATATATAACAAAAAGCTCTTTCTACACTTATTGTCTAGTGTCGTGTCTTATTGGTTTTGTGTATCTATACATACACACTTTAAAGTACTAAAAACAAAACCAATTATTATTTATTATTAGTTGCCTACGATTGTGCATCCATTAATTACATGCGTTAATCTAGGTCATAAACTGTTTGCCAAATTTCAGAGAAATTCGATGTGTAGTTTGGCGTGAAAGAGTATCTGTTTGATACTCTTTCACGCCAATATCCTCATATATCCTCACAAAATTTTATATATATCATATTTATTAAATTTATAGTTATAGAATTCAGTTACGCTAGACATCGAGCCTGATTTTTGTAGACTTGCTTAATTATATGTGTCAGCTGTTACCAAATTAATTCGGTATTAAAGTATTAAGAGTACCTAAAAATGTTTATATTTTAGGATTTATTTATTCCTTTAAGTTATAAATACATGTTTACTTAACGTTTCTATTATCCGACTTTATTATATTGTACGACTATGAAAGGCAGGACATAAGCGCCCTAAAAACTGAATTTATTGTCATTTGTGTAACCTTTGTCCACAATAAGTTTCTTTGACTTTGAATACCATATTTTTTCTTCCAATGCTGTATCTAATTGACACAAATTTAATATTATTTCAAATTGGTAAATTAGTTTATCAACTTGGCCCGTTTTGCTCCAATAACCTTGTTTTGGATCAACGTCAAAATTAAAATCAAATTGTAAACAAACTCATCATTTAATTTGAATTTGTCACGATGTTACTGTGTAAAATACCACTTGCCGGCCCTTTGTTCGAACACTTTCGATTCTTCAATTACTTAAAACATTCCCCATGGCTTTTCATTCGTGATGTTTAGCCAAGGGCTCGACTTCTCGATTGAATGGACCGGATCAAAGGGAGAATTATCGCAGGGCGTGCATTCAAGGATGCCTTCAAAGGGGCACTGATTTTCCTATTTTCTTAACCGAATACTTGAGGCAACACTTCGACAATTGCCAGCAATAATAACGGCATTGTGTTTCTGAAGGTATTTTTAGGGGAGTATCGAAATGTCGGAACGATTTGTCCGTTAATGTAATTTCAAATCTGATTCACACTTCTATTTCTTTTAATTTAAAACATGTTTTTTTATTAAATTGAAGCGTGCAAAACATCATGTTAAGTGTATTAATTTAACAATTAGTCATAAATCTTTTTGGCATACCCTAATAGAACAAGTGCTTTAGAAAAATACTGCGATTACCAGAGACACCAGGACCAGGCTAACAGAACCAATTCTTCACTTCTCAAAGATCTTGAAGTAACATGTGGACTGTCACCATCTGATTTCGTAGGATTTTTGAGATTTTAGTCAACAATATCTAAAAAAGGGGACATAATTTAAAAAAGTTTCTGATGATCAGAATATTCCAAGATCTGACAAGACCAAGGTAGATCTGACCAGATCCGCAACAATTCCGACATCATTGTACATGATGTTCTATACACGCAAGATAAACGATGTAAAGAAAGTTAACAAATAGACACCACGACGTTCAACAGTGAGGAAGACGAAGTAAAAAAAGAAGAATAGGATTGGAAACCTTGAACTGAATTGAAATGAGGAATTACAGAAGCATCATTCTAAGACTAAATCTATAACGCCTTCGTACTGAAATATACAGCTGTCTTACACCCTCCTTAATGAGGCAAAAATAACGATAGTATTTTAGCAGTAGAATTACTTCTTTCTAATATCTATAATCTCAGATAGCAGGCGTATACGTCAGTTTTTTTTACAATAGTATTTCAGTAACCCTTGATACCTATCTTGTAAGTCTTTGATCCTTTTTGAGATGCTGTCTCGTTCAAGATGTTTTTCCGTTAACATTGGAATGAAGATTGACTTTCCTTTCATTTACGTAAAAATATCTAATTCAGATTTGTTTCAGGTTTATTGTTAACTCAGTTCAAGCTAGCTTTACAAGTAGATACAAATCGACTCGACATTTGTAAATATTCAGCATCGAACGATCGACTTCAACTCGGAAAATAATTGGGCAAACGTTTCCTTTATTTGCAATATTGTAATGAATTGCCACCGATTCAGAACAGGCGCCAATTACCCGGCGCTCAACACTTAGCTGCCGGCGTTAATTGCGATGCACAGCGAGACATCGGGATGTTGTGAATCGCTGAATGAATAAATAGCTTCAATAAGTCGTCAGACGGTAGTTGTTCGGACAACTGTTATGTAGAACGTGTTATACACAGGTAAACAATATTTATTAGAATATTAAATATTAGTGACTTAATTATAAGCGAATTTTAGTCTTTTAAGTTATAAGCGAAATTATCGCCGATATAAATATCGACGCTACTTGTAATGCACAGCGCAACATCGCGATGTTGCGAATCACTGAACGAAAAATTAGCTTGAAATAAGTCGCCCTATATTGGCAGTTGTTCGAATACGAGTTACGTTTAAATTGAACGTTTTTTACATGATTAAAACGTCAATTTTTAATAGGACATTAAATATGAAGGCCTTCTAGTGTTCTAAGTTATGACCCAATTTTATTTTTCATATTATATTAATATAATATTTACTTTTCATAAATACTCACCATAATTGCTATGTACAGCGCAACATCACAATGTTGTGAATCGCTGTCAGTCGTCAGATAATCGTAGTCGTTCGGATAACTGATACGTGTAAGTAAAACGTGCTTTATACACTTAAAGCAACAATATTTATTAGAGTATTAAATATTAACATATTTTAGTATCGTAAGTTATAAATCCAATTTATTATCGAAGTAAATATATTGACGTTAATTGCGATACATGACGCGACATCGCGATGTTGCGAATAGCTGAATGAAGTTTAATTGCTTCAAAAATAAGTCAAGCACTGGAAGTTATTTGGACCACTGTTATGTATGTATGTCCGTAGTATAGTAATTGTAGTAGAGCGTTAGTAGATAGGAATCTGTAGGTTGCATTGAAAGATTTCTGGTATTTTTCTTAGGTTATACCAGAATATTTTTGTCTTCTTAATTACTGTAACAGGGTATAAAGTTTATTTGCATACCAATATTGTTGCTCGATTTCCCGTATTATACAAAGTTTGTTTATTTACGATATAATTTATATGAATATGAATTTTAAATTTATATCATTAGTGCTATTTCATCAATTTTATTCTATTATGTTATAAAGCATCTTTTAGTAAATGACTATTGATATTTCTTAAATGTTTTGTATCTTTCTAACCTAGTTCATGGGTCTGACTGATATTATTAGTATAACATAGATTGACTGGAAAACATAATAAACAAACTATTAATTATTATTAGTAACTATCATTACGAAAAATCTAAACTTCAGAGAGTTTGTTTCGTGTTTATTTGAATTTTTTATATAAAAAAAAAACATTTTTGAATTCGCGTCAATAAAAATCTGTTATTGTTATATAATTAGCTACCGGAAATGCAGTCAACGTCGATTTGCTGGCGACGCAATATTCGATTCATTGAATGAATTAATACTGAGTGACTGGTGACGCTGATGAGTATTGTAAGGTTCTTCGTAGATTGTAATT